>MVJL01009377.1:0-11419 GCA_002156465.1 Macrocentrus cingulum | reverse complement strand
AAAAAAAAATTGATTGCAAATTTTTTGTAAAACGAGCGTGTATTATTTTACAGATGAGTGGGTTAGTTGTAAGAATCGGAAATTGATTAAATCGAAATCTGTGACTGACGGAAACATATGTGCAAGAAAAACAGCGTTTTCGAGTGCACCAAACCTCAAACACTCGTTTATAAACGAGTTCAAAATAAACAAAATTTACTCGATATTGTTCCTTGAGACAAGGCGGGTTTGAATTCTCCCGCCCTGTCTTGAGGTGACCGTCCCTTTTTATAAACGAGTTCAAAATAAACAAAATTTACTCGATATTGTTCCTTGAGACAAGGCGGGTTTGAATTCTCCCGCCCTGTCTTGAGGTGACCGTCCCTGGGGCGATTCAATTTCCCCGGGGAGAGTCCCTCAGAGCATTACGGCCCTGTCCGTCACGAAAAAGACGGTGCGCGCGCGCGCACAGCACAGACACTTGTGGACTGACACGCGACAACGAAAGACGTGAAATTTTACTCTCGCAAATTCATCCAAGAAAATCTCGTAAAACGGAGGCCCAGAGTTACCTGGTGTGACTCAGAGTGAGGAGAAGAGCTTCGAAAATCCTGTTGAGTGCCTGGAAAAGTCCTGACTGACGACCGAAGAGAAAAACTCAGATACAACTCAAGTTCGGTGTGCTCGTCGCAAAATCTTGCCGTCGGCTCAAGTGACAACGTGTTCATCTACCTTGAGCGCACTCAGCCATCTTGCGCGCTCTCTTCTCTCAAGTTCGGTGTGCTCGTCGCAAAATCTTGCCGTCGGCTCAAGTGACAACGTGTTCATCTACCTTGAGCGCACTCAGCCATCTTGCGCGCTCTCTTCCATCGAGTATCCTGGGATTACACCAGGACACGAGGGTCTCATCGAACCCAGAGGGAATTCACCGCATACCGAGGTACCACGAGGTCGCAGAGAGAAATTTATCGAGGAACCAACACCCTTCCCGCTGCCCAGCCAGGTCATCTTTCGTCAACTTGAATATTCTCGACGCATTGTAAGTCACCTTACCTCTACAATAAGTATCACGTTTAATTATTTAAATAAATAAAATTTTCTCGCCCTTCCGGCCAAATAGTCATTCAACGTTTCCTCTTAAACTATGATTCGAAAATGTGGCTGTGTTGTGGTGAAATGTTGTTGTGAAATAATGTGACAGAATTATATTTTTATTGCTCCTGTCAAGTGTTTATAAGGTTAGAGTGCTGTCTATATTTACAATCATATTTTTTTTAAATTTCAAGGCCCCGGTTGCCCCCACATGCAAAGAACCCGTTTGTCGTACCTGCCTGTGAGTGCCTGGTTATCGGAGCTCGTCTTTACCAACCGAAAAAACTGTGGCGAAGAGGTTCGGGCGGCTGCCGTTATCAGATGAAAAGATAACGGCGCATCGATCAGGGGCTCTACTATTACCGCGGCTAGCCCAGCTTTGATCCTCGAAAAATTTTATTTTCGCGAGAACATATAATGCGGACAATCGTCAAAAGTGACTGCAAGCTATGTACCTCTTTTCCCTGGTCTGTAGCTTTTATTTGTGGTCGCGACTATCCCAGGAATTGTGTTGGGCATATGCCATAAATCATCATAACATCCACGGCCGGCCAAAGCAGCCGCTGTACACGAGGTAATAGCCCTGTTTCTTCGTGGTGTTGGGATCACGTGTGTGCACGTTGATGAATGATATCAGATAATGCATCATAATTGGTTTTTTCTTTTTAAAGTGAAACTTTTATTCTATCGTCCCGAATTTTTCGGGTTGTCTGTCGCATGTCGCATTACAGGCGGCGCGGAATAGGGGTAAAGTGGAAGGTCCCCGGCAGAGCAGCCAAGACCAATGTGGCGGCGCCCATGGTTAGCATCAGCTGACCGTGTAGTATACCCTATATCGAATGATTTTCCGGAAAAATTCTGAGTTGAATGTCTAGAATTCAACGCCTACAATCCAATAAAAGTTTCACTTGCGTCGTGGTTTCTTAAAACCACATAATGTTTTTTCTTTTTATATATTGCATTGCACGTAACGGTGTTTTTATTTTTTATGTCATATATGCGTGTAAAGTACTACTTGATACGACTGATTAAACAGTATAAGGAGCAAGTGCGGTAGCTGACGGCCTACCCAAGGGCACTTGCCCTTATACTGTTCAATTATACTGAGCAATTATACTGAGCAATTTTTCGCGCCAGTAAAAAGGGATTTATATATATATAAATTTTTTGACCACTACTATTTTTGAACTCCAATCGACTAATTAGAACATATAATGGCAAATTCAGGTGAAAATTTCACCATGAGGACAAATGCAATAGTTAGATTTTATGAAATCTACCTAAAAAAGGCAAGCAATGAGAATGGTAAAAGCGCCGAAGACGTTGAGAATGAGGCTATTGAATCTGCTGCTAGTACTATCCGCTCTGAAATTTAGCAAAACGTTTATGACGTATCGTCCTAGGACTCTCCGTTTATTTTTTTTAACGATGGCAAGAATATTATACCGAAACGCCTCAAATTCTTTCTACAACAATTATTTTTTTCGATGAATAAAAAGTCCTCGCTAACACTCAACATCAGACGTGTTTTCATTGCGCACTGTATTGTTTCGGCGATTCGACACCGGGCACATTTATCTCCAGTCTTCTTCTTACTGTCGGCACATACGTAGACCGCAAAACGGCGTGAGGATGTTTAATTGATATCCTTTATGAATTGGGAGCCTATACTTCCTGTTACAGTATCACGTTATTAGAAGCTTCATTCATCATGCGGCCCGTCGTTGACTTAGATCCGGATTTGATATCCTTTATGAATTGGGAGCCTATACTTCCTGTTACAGTATCACGTTATTAGAAGCTTCATTCATCATGCGGCCCGTCGTTGACTTAGATCCGGATTCTTTTATTCAATTTGTATTTAACAATGCCAATCATATCTTGCAACCATCGCTTGGGGCAGAAAACGTTATGTCACATATTGTCAGCCGTTATACTTGAAAGCGCGATTAATAGTCGGATCTGTCATAAAGGCTAATAATTTGTATTTAACAATGCCAATCATAATCTTGCAACCATCGCTTGGGGCAGAAAACGTTATGTCACATATTGTCAGCCGTTATACTTGAAAGCGCGATTAATAGTCGGATCTGTCATAAAGGCTAATCCATCGACAAAAATTGTTATTGGTTTAAGGGGGTTTCACATGCTCATGTCGTACATGGGTGCCCTGGGAAATATCATGTCAGGAAGCGGCCTTGAAGACTTGTGGTCTAGTGTTTATGCCCCGGCTTCAGTGAAACACATGATGAACGATCATGGCTATGTGCGAGCATAATTGCTCGAAAAATGGAAGATGCAGAATTATAATGCGCGCAACTCAAAAATCTTTTTTCGATTGATGATATGAGCCAGCCTGTAAATCTCAAAACCTGTAATGATAATGCCCACACACAGGTAATGACTGAAAAATTTCTTCAGAAACTCGATGTCTTGAAAAACAATGGCCCAACAGCTAAGTTATGGCGGCAGTATTCGAGTGCATGACCATTATGTTCCAATTCATTCAGGCTGAACACCTTGGTAATTGGTATATGCACTTGAAATCCGTGAAACGGATGCTGCCAATTTTTCATGCGATGGCTATTTCACTATCTGCAGGTCTGACGAAAATTGGGGCGGTATTTGGAGTGATTTAACAATCGAGCATACCGTAATGAGATCTTTGAACGGAAAAAGTGGACTCACGCATGGGCGAGTTCTATCTCTTGGCTGTCAAAGTCGCTTTACAGCTGGGAAAATCGGTACATTTCTAATTATTGACGCACTTGAGGTTTATTGTGGATTGTACAGCCTGTACAGTGAGCAGCACGCCGAGATACAAAGTCCGGAAACTTCTGTAGATAACAAAACTACCCGAAAGAACCGTGATAATCTCGACTTAGAAAAATTTGCTTCTTGGTTCTAATTGCATAAACCATTTGGAATTCGAGAAGAGTTAATGTTTTTGTCAACTGGAGTCATCGGAACGGGGAAAGTTAACTGCAGTATGGCATTTGAAAATGGCTTGGAGAGTATGAAATCTATGATTGGGAGGAACGCCAGATATCTTTGTCTAAAGCAATCGTTTAAAGTCTGTTCATTGTCAAAGGCAGAACGAGGAGTGAAAATTGACGAAAATATGAGTCCAGTGGATTCCACAATGCTTTATCAACGCATCTCTCTGATGATTCATAAGAATCCGACAGGAGCTTTTGATGCCCTGCATTATGAACTGTCGCCCCATCCCCTCTCATTATTCAACGATGATTGGTTGATAAGAACTACAAAATCTGAGATGTCCACATGCTTTACACCCACCACCTCCACGCTGAATACCATTCTTCACATTCGGTATGTGATTGACGGTGGGTATCTGATACATCGAGTGACGTAGAATGCGAGAAAGAAATTCCATGACATATGCAATAGTTATGTGGCCTATGCAAGAAAATATTTTGCCTCTAATGCGATAGTAGTTTTCGGATGTACCCTGGTTCCCCAGATGTTCCTTCACACGTTACACTCAGCCAAAACTCGTCTGCTCACTCAGAGCACCAACTCTAGACGTCCGCTCTCTATGATATCTCAGCTCCGACTCTTCCTCGACGACTCCCCAAAACTGACTGTTCGAAACTTTGATACTGACCACCCAAAACTGACTGTTCAGACCCTGGACTCTGACTGACTGTCCTCAGACTCTCACGATGACTCAAAAACTCAACTCTATTTCCGACTCTTGCCGAACTCACCCGAGCGACTTCTCCGCCAGAGCCACGAGGAAATACAAAAGCTAAAAACACAAAAACTAAACTTAAATCTAATCAGTCATTCCGGTTGCGCGTGGCCATCGTGCACCCAGATCCACCACGCAAAATACCTAAACCCAAAACTGTGCTTCCCCGGACCCTTACCATATGGAGCGCCAGGTCCTCCCCCTGGTCTTCTGTCCTTCTCGGTAGTCCCACAACACTCTAAAATCTTCAAACTTACCATCAGAACTCTACTTTAAGCCTCTCGAATCCTCACTACTATCGATCTTTTTTGTCTCGTTTCGTCTTGCGTCTCTCTCTATTGACTCTAAATATCATAATATTGACTCTAAATTACCTTTACCTGTTAGAAATAATTCAAAATTGTATAAAATAAATGTTAACGTAACTACATGGCTGTGTTTTGTGACGGCAACGGAAAAATAACGTCACAACACCACTCCTCCGGGGGAAGGTTTTTGCTACAGGGTTGATTGGGTACTCGTAGTCCGGTGTAGCTTATGTCATCCATCGAACCCACGATCGGAGCGGATTGTGTTATCCCCTCGGATGTTAACCTGAAACAATACAACTTACCCTACCAAGGTTTGGGGTGTCATTTATTCGATATAGAGAAAAAATATATGTTAGTGCTTATCGGTAAAATAGTCCTATTGGACTCTTGTAGTGACTTTATTTACAGGCAAAACGATAATCATAAATGTAATTAGATTTTTGGTAATGTGCGGTAAAAATTCGATTACATGGAACATACAATTCCAGAGCCTGAAGGGCCACAATGACAACAAAAGACGATATTACACAACAAAAGAAAGAAAACGGTACAACCCCAGAAAAAAAGATACGATAAACGGTAGTCCGGACGGTAACGATAAGCAACAAAAGAAACGGTATTGTTAGAAGGACTTGACAGTATTTACTACTACTTTTCGTCCTGGAAGAGCTTCCCGGACTTGGTGGCGTGCGTTCGGGTGGTTCTTCCCCAAGTAGGAGTCGTATTGCCCTGCTGCTGATGAATTTCCCTACACTGAGTGTTGGGGCAGTCGTTCATTGTGTAGCTCACTCGGCCGCACAGGAACGAGAAGTGCTTCCTGGACTCCTTACGCATTATAAGGTTGCCCTGACTGTTGGCAATTCCAACAGACTCTCTCAGACATACAACCTGTATCTTGGCGACATTCGTGGTCAACACTCGATATTTTACCTGTTATTCTAAAACAATTAAATAGTAACATAACAAGCGGTAAACAGTAAATATTTCTATAAGCGGTAAATAGTTCGGTAAGCACAAGATAGCATAGAATACAAAACTATAGTTAAAATAAAAACGGAAAACAGAATTTTATTCGATAGCTCTGAGGGATACTAGGTTATTATTTTCTATAGGAGGGCCGGAATGAGCGATTTTCATGGCCTCCTTGGGCTGCAGCGCGCTTTTACAGGCTCGAGACTTTCTGGGCGCTACCATAGCCATAAGTTTCTTATAAAGTTCATAAATACTATTTCAATCATTTATTAGTTAATCCCTGGTTAAAATAAATTAAAATAAAATTATTTGATAAAAATAACTACAAAAATGGACGACTCTTCGTCTGAAGGTTCTACTGATGAGGATGAAGTGCTAAGATTATTTGATAAAGAAGCGCAAGCTATTGTGCAGAATGAAACTTTACCAAAAAAATCGGGAGATCGATACATGCAAAATTATCATGCCTACAAAAACTCGAAGGAAAAAAAAAATTTTCTCTCAACGTCAGAAGAAAACAATTTAGTTGTTTATTTTAAAAATTTGCAGAAAAGGTTAAGTCCATTAACTCTTTGGAGCGTATGGAGTATGTTGAAAAAGACATTAAATACTCATGATGATATCCAGATTGATAATTTCCTGAATTTAAAAAGTATGATGAAAAGAAATGCTAAAGGACACAGGCCGAAGAAATCTTTTATTTTAACATGGGAACAAATAAAAAAATTTATTGATGCAGCTCCTGACACAAAATATTTAGCAATGAAGGTAAAAAAGATTATTTCCACACTTAATTATCATTATTTAATTGTGTTTGTCATTTAATCATTTATCATAATTTTTACAGGGTGTATTAATATTTGGAATATGTGGCTGTTTACGATGTCTAGAAATAACAAATATGAAAGTTGGAGAAGTGGAAGATTTGAATGGAAGGTATTTAATATCTGTGAATGACAGCAAAAATGTCTACCCTGGACAATTTCTTATTGGGAGTCTTTTCTAGGATAAAGTTAAAACATACATTTCCAAGAGACCATCCGGAAATTTCAATCTCAGGTTTTTTATAATACACAAAAGGAAGATGTACTCGAGCTCCTATCGGACGTCATACGATAGGAGGAATGCCCAAAAAAATTGCAACTTATTTGGAGCTGCCTAATATTGAAAGATACACCGGCCACTGCTTTAGAAGATCATCCGCAACTCTTCTATGTAACTCCGGCGCGAACAGGCAGATGATTAAACAGCTAGGGAGATGGCGTTCAGATGCGATCGCTCAAGGTTACGTAGAAAATTCGTCACATAACAGGCAAATGATTTTTAATGGAATAACCCAGAAGCAGACCGTGATAGATACTACTAAACCGCAACCGTCAACCAGTACAGCAGTACCCGAAATTTTTAACCCTCAATCATCCACAATTGATAATGCTCAAGACGTAACAATTGATCTCGAAGAAAAAACCATCAACGCTCACGAAGGAACTACTAACCATGGAGATGTAACAATTCATCCCGAAGAAACGAACGTCAACACCGAGCAAGTAATTAACGAGTTTGATGCAGAAATTTCAGATTCACATTGGTCAGACTTTGAGGACGATTTTACTCCAACGGATCTTAAACAAGCTCCGAGTAAGTAAATATAATAATATTTATTTTAAAAAAACGTTTATATCCTATTTCTAATTCATACTATATTTTTCAATTCCAGTCGCTGTACCCAGTGGTTTCACTACAGCAAATAATAAGGCACTTTTTGTGCCAAAGGAGATTCAAAACCCACGAATATTGGATATTAATAATAAAAATAATAGGAATAGTAATAAAAATAAAATACCATTCACGGCGAAGCCAGGAATTAACTTATTTTTTTTAAATCAATCAAGCTATCAGCCTTCGCCACTTAAGAAAAAAGAAATACTGAAAATTTCAATAATCAGAACAATAACAAACTAGATTTAACAACAAAAGATCATGATTTCAAATTTGACAACTGTACATTCAAGAATTGCGTTTTTAATTTGACAAAATGTGATTGTGATAAAGAGAATATCTCTTAGAGTATAATTTTTTTAATTGAAGTAATTATGATTTATTTAGTTTAACTATTTTATTGTTGAAATGACATTTGTATTATTATCCTCAAGTTACTGACGATGCTACTAGTTTTAAATGCTGAAATGAAGTTTCATTTTTAACTATTTTATTGTTGAAATGACATTTGTATTATTATCCTCAAGTTACTGACGATGCTACTAGTTTTAAATGCTGAAATGAAGTTTCATTCAAATTGTGAATTTTATAAATTTCATACTTTCAATTGTGTTATCGGCCTTCGTTGATTTCAATTTTTATGTGTTTTTAATACGCGCCTACATTTGTATTATTATCCTCAAGTTACTGACGATGCTACTAGTTTTAAATGCTGAAATGAAGTTTCATTTAAATTGTGAATTTTATAAATTTCATACTTTCAATTGTGTTATCGGCCTTCGTTGATTTCAATTTTTATGTGTTTTTAATACGCGCCCCGACCAGCAAAACCTCGACTTCGCCTCGGAATTGTAAATTGTGAATTTTATAAATTTCATACTTTCAATTGTGTTATCGGCCTTCGTTGATTTCAATTTTTATGTGTTTTTAATACGCGCCCCGACCAGCAAAACCTCGGCTTCGCCTCGGAATTGCAAAAGTTGGGCGCGCCCCCCTCCTCCGCCCCTATTTGCAAAAACCTCGGCTTCGGCTCGGTTTTGCAAAATACACAAATACTATAGTGATTAGTTGTTATGATAACACTGAGATAAATGTTCAAACGCTACCAATAGATATTATTATTATTATTATTTATAATTTCGGCGGGAGAGCAAAAAAAATAGTATACGACCTACGGCCAAAAAGTTGGATGCCCTAACGTAAGAGGCTTCGCCTCGGCCATCACATCACATACGCCAGGAAATCCAACTTTCTGGCCTAGGACCGTAATATACTATAGATCCTGAATAGAGTAGTGTCCTAGGATTTTCTCTTCTAAATCGTAAACTGCTTTCGATAACTTCTTGCTAATTCGGTAAGGTCCATGGAAACTGTCCGCGAGTTAGGCCGAGAAACGCTGGGCAGCAGACGAGAGGACACGCTGACTTTTCCATACTAAATCATTCAGTTGGAATTCTCGGTCCCGGTGATGTGCGTTATAATATCGGGATTGTCGTTGAAAGGCTCAGTCCAACGCGTGAACGATACTAGCACGTAGTCCTTCGGGAAGTTCCATTCGCGTTTGCCACTCTTGGGTTGGTCGAGCCACTATGTTCCCTTGATCTTCTGAATTATTTCGGATAGGAATGGATAATTTAGGTTGACAACCGAAGTTAAAGAATGCGGGAGTGGTCCCAATGGACGAATGGTGGGCGGTATTGACGGCAATTGGAACTCGGGTAAATATCGGTCCCATTCGGTATGGTAGCCATCGATAAAGGACACTATCATTGTTTTAATAACTAGGTGTAGTGTGGTGTCGGACCCCCATACGAATTGATAGTGCATTCATGTCGCGATTCACAATGCGAGGGAAGGGGCCCATCACATCGGATGCAATCATGATCCACGGTTCCTCGACAAATTTTTGACCCATGAATCCGGCGGGATGAACTTGTTTCACCTTGGTCCGTTGGCATACCTGACAGCGATGGATAAAATTTACCACATCTTCAAATAAATAAGGCCATGATAATTCTTCGAAAAGTTTTTTCTACTCCCAAGTGACCAGCTTGTGGGGCAGCATGATTTTCCGATAATACTCTCATACGTAATTCTCGATGTACGACTAGCTTCCAGGCGTCTGATATCAAACTAATCCTCCAATTCTACATCTTGGAAATGGTTCGGTTTGTGGAAATACAGTTGACCGTTACCAATTCTCCAATCTTGGAATTTTTCCGGGTGAGCGCACACTTCCCGAATTTTTCTCAGATACCAACGATCCTCAGTAATCACGATAGCTTGTAGGAGGTCTACAGGCTCCTCTGGGATTCGTGATAAAGCGTCTGGAACGTGATGTAGTGCCCCTTTGCGATGGATAATTCTAAAATCATATTCCAACAATTCCAAAGCCCATCGTCTGGGATTCGTGATAAAGCGTCTGGAACGTGATGTAGTGCCCCTTTGCGATGGATAATTCTAAAATCATATTCCAACAATTCCAAAGCCCATCGCGCTAATCGGCCGGTAGGATTATTTAAATTATGAAACCATAATAAACTACTATGATCGGTAATTACGGTAAAACGGTAGCCTTCGAGATAACAACGAAATTTCCGGATAGCCCATACAACTGCCAGAAACTCTTGCTCGGTCACGGTGTATTTCTTTTACGGTAAAACGGTAGCCTTCGAGATAACAACGAAATTTCCGGATAGCCCATACAACTGCCAGAAACTCTTGCTCGGTCACGGTGTATTTCTTTTCGGCGTCTGTGAGCGACCGACTGGCATAAGCGATAACCCTCTCCTCGCCCATGGTTTGTGTTAGGACGGCGCCTAGTCCTACAGACGAAGCGTCTTTTTCGGCGTCTGTGAGCGACCGACTGGCATAAGCGATAACCCTCTCCTCGCCCATGGTTTGTGTTAGGACGGCGCCTAGTCCTACAGACGAAGCGTCTGTCTGCAGGGTCCATGGCTGGGTAAAGTCAGGGCAAGCCAAAATTGGAGTCTCAGTTAAAGCTACATTTAAGGCTGGGCTAGCGTCGGTATTTTCCCCTAGATTATTACTAGATTATGGTTACAAATTTTTCGACTATAATTAAACTTTTTATTTAGGTTTTAAGGCTGGGCTAGCGTCGGTATTTTCCCCTAGATTATTACTAGATTATGGTTACAAATTTTTCGACTATAATTAAACTTTTTATTTAGGTCGGATTTAAAAATAGACAAATTTAAATGATAGTTTAATTAATAGTGCAGGGCGATAGGTAATAAATGGGAGTAATTATGGACGTAATAGTATAAAAACACTAAATGTAAAATTACTCCGGTTTTCCCCTAGATATCAACCATTTTCATGGCTGACCTACTTTATCATATGAGTTGGCGAAAAATTAAAAACTACAAGTATATTACTTGATTTTGCAGCCTAGTGGTAATCTTTATCATATGAGTTGGCGAAAAATTAAAAACTACAAGTATATTACTTGATTTTGCAGCCTAGTGGTAATCTATCGCCCTAGATCTAATTGATAATGATATTAAAAAAATATTATAACACCTAATTACTCTAAAATAATTGAGTAATTATCGTAGAAATATTTTTTTTAGACTTTCGTTCAAAGTTGACAGTCAGATGGCGCACGATG
>MVJL01009369.1:0-74725 GCA_002156465.1 Macrocentrus cingulum | reverse complement strand
TACCGACCCCCTATAGAGCTCTGTAACTAACTTTTTTGTTTATAACAATAGGGGGGCGGACGATGGCTCTATGGAAAGCTAAAAAGTTACCGACATCCCTGAGGCGATGGCTCAACCCTGTCAAAAATGCCCTCAAAAATGCTCTAGCTCCAACCGTTCTCGAGATATTTGCAAATAAACAATTTTTGCAATGTTTATTCGCCTGCCGCTCCGTTGTTTATTGACAGATTTGGCTGAAACTCAAATGGTGTTACCTGGTCAGGGTACCCAACGTTCATTCTGAGTTTCAAGGCCATCCGATGATTAGAGGCGAAGATACAGAAAAGGGGTTGAAAAAGCTATAAACAATTGAGATGGAGGACTTCTTTACCGGCCGATTCAGTCTCTTTTAAGTTTTTTTTTTTTTACAATTGAGATGGAGGACTTCTTTACCGGCCGATTCAGTCTCTTTTAAGTTTTTTTTTTTTAATATTCTTACAAGTTTTAATACTTTTTTTTTTTCATAACTTTGAAAATTATTTTATAAATAAATAAAAAAAAAAAAATTCGAGTCGTGAAAAAAAATTTATTCAAGGTCAGAAAAATTTTCCATCGAAAAACTTCCCGATTTTCGACGAAAAAATGGCCCGAAATTACCGACCCCCTATAGGGCTCTGTAACTAACTTTTTTGTTTATAACAATAGGGGGGCGGACGATGGCTCTATGGAAAGATAAAAAGTTACCGACATCCCTGAGGCGATGGCTCAACCCTGTCAAAAATGCCCTCAAAAATGCTCTAGCTCCAACCGTTCTCGAGATATTTGCAAATAAACAATTTTTGCAATGTTTATTCGGCTGCCGCTTCGTTGTTTATTGACGGATTTGGCTGAAACTCAAATGGTATTACCTGGTCAGGGTACCCAACGTTCATGCCGAGTTTCAAGGTCATCCGATGATTAGGGGCGAAGATACAGAAAAGGGGTTGAAAAAGCTATAAACAATTGAGATGGAGGACTTCTTTACCGGCCGATTCAGTCTCTTTTAAGTTTTTTTTTTTTTAATATTCTTACAAGTTTTAATACTTTTTTTTTTCATAACTTTGAAAATTATTTTATAAATAAATAAAAAAAAAAAAAATTCGAGTCGTGAAAAAAAATTTATTCAAGGTCAGAAAAATTTTCCATCGAAAAACTTCCCGATTTTCGACGAAAAAATGGCCCGAAATTACCGACCCCCTATAGGGCTCTGTAACTAACTTTTTTGTTTATAACAATAGGGGGGCGGACGATGGCTCTATGGAAAGATAAAAAGTTACCGACATCCCTGAGGCGATGGCTCAACCCTGTCAAAAATGCCCTCAAAAATGCTCTAGCTCCAACCGTTCTCGAGATATTTGCAAATAAACAATTTTTGCAATGTTTATTCGGCTGCCGCTTCGTTGTTTATTGACGGATTTGGCTGAAACTCAAATGGTATTACCTGGTCAGGGTACCCAACGTTCATGCCAAGTTTCAAGGTCATCCGATGATTAGGGGCGAAGATACAGAAAAGGGGTTGAAAAAGTTATAAACAATTGCAACGGAGGACTTCTTTACCGGCCGATTCAGTTTCTTTTAAGTTTTTTTTTTTTTTTTTTTTTTTACAAGTCTTAATGAGTTCATTTTTTTGTATTTTCAATAATTATTTTGTAAATAAATGAAAAAAAAAATATTTCGAGTCGACAAAAAAAATTTATTCAAGGTCAGAAAAATTTTCCACCGAAAAACTTCCCGATTTTCGACGAAAAAATGGCCCGAAATTACCGACCCCCTATAGAGCTCTGTAACTAACTTTTTTGTTTATAACAATAGGGGGGCGGACGATGGCTCTATGGAAAGATAAAAAGTTACCGACATCCCTGAGGCGATGGCTCAACCCTGTCAAAAATGCCCTCAAAAATGCTCTAGCTCCAACCGTTCTCGAGATATTTGCAAATAAACAATTTTTGCAATGTTTATTCGCCTGCCACTCCGTTGTTTATTGACAGATTTGGCTGAAACTCAAATGGTATTACCTGGTCAGGGTACCCAACGTTCATTCTGAGTTTCAAGGTCATCCGATGATTAGGGGCGAAGATACAGAAAAGGGGTTGATAAAGTTATAAACAATTGAGACGGAGGACTTCTTTACCGGCCGTTTTCAAGGTCATCCGATGATTAGGGGCGAAGATACAGAAAAGGGGTTGATAAAGTTATAAACAATTGAGACGGAGGACTTCTTTACCGGCCGATTCAGTTTCCATGGTGCCACTGTTTGTTATTGTCGTCGATCGACTTCCTTGGCTATTCTATGCTCCTGATACCTGCGACCAAATTTCAGCAAATTTTCGTCAAAATTTAGACAATATCGAGGTTGGCAGCGCCATCTAGCGATGAAAAGGTGAACCCAGATATCAAATTTTCTCTTTTTACTGTAGGTAATCCAGGAAACTTTAATATTTTACCCGATAGACCTCTTTTAGTCTCATGTGATCCTGATACATCTTGAAATTTTTCTCGGCAAATTTCGTGTTTTCCTTGGCAAGCATGAAATCTAGAAGGTGGCAGGCACGTTCTAGATATCGAAAAATTTAAATTTTTGAAATTTTTCTCGGCAAATTTCGTGTTTTCCTTGGCAAGCATGAAATCTAGAAGGTGGCAGGCACGTTCTAGATATCGAAAAATTTAAATTTTCGAGGGATAAATAATTAATTTGTAATTGTTTATGATTAAATCATTGATTTTTATTCAATTCTTACGCTATTTAACATGGTTTAAGAATTTGTTTACAATCAGAAAATCGAAGTAGGTTATTTATGTGAAATTAAATCATCGAAATTAATTTAAATTATTAAAAATAATGTATTATATGGATAATTATCACAATTTATCAATATATCACTTAAAATAAAATATTTTGTTTTTGTGTTATGGATTTTTGTTAAAAACTATATGAAAAAATATTTTAACCTAAAATTTTCTGTATAAGTGACAATTCAGCTGTCAAATTAACTTGAAACTTAATTAATTATAATTATTCTCGTATAAGAATGCTTTCAAGTCCTTTAAAGTCTTAAAAAAAATCGTAGAACTATAATTAAGATATAATTTCGGGGACGTTTATATGATGCTTCTACGAGTGACTGAGTTCCAAGACGTGAATTGGAATCAACAGAATGCCTCGAGTTACTCGTTGCCCAGCAGCTAGGATTCAGCTTTACCGCAAAAAAACTCGACGGATTAATCAGGTGCATTGTCCACATCCAGCGTGAAAAGTTACATGTAAATTTGTCACTCTCAATAGTCTTGAGCCCCGACAACCGGCGTAAAAACGAAGAATTGTCTTTAAAATTATTTAAATAACTATTTGCGAAGTTCTGAGGCCATTCACACGATGTCGAACTATTAATATATACAAAATTATTGACTTCCAAGGGTGTTCTACCGGTTTATTATCAAGAGTAAATGCGTTCATGAATTGTCGCTGACAAATTTCGTAATAATCTCATAACAAAGATAACCTATATTTAATTGTAAAAAATACCATAAAGCATAAATATATCTTATATCGTGGTTATTTGGCTATAAATTTGCGTTGTGTGCTGTGACAGTGGAGGGAGTCAGCGATCGCTTGATTTCCCCAACAATATAGCCGCGTAATCATAAACGACGCCATGTGAAACAATTGGAAATACATATCACATATGCACACGCGATCAGTGCTGCGTAAGCTGTTGGGTGTATAGGACGTGTTGTGATGGTTTTCAAGACATAAAAAAAATTTTTATAACAGACATTAACTGTATATAACTAAAAAAATCATGGATAGTAGTGTAAAATACAATAATCCAAGCCCAAGGTTGACGGCAAATCCTTTAAATAAATTAATTTTCTGGCAAGTACAATTTTGTTTTCCTCAAATTACCACCTGAGTCGACATGAATACTCCATCATGATTCGAACAGTTATTAAACATTACATGACAAAATTTCAATTCCAATCACAATATAACTGGAAATAAAACTTTTAATCGGGCGATGATTGTTCATTACGACATACTGATTCGAAGAAATACTATGGCTGAATATTGAGGAAAACAATGGATCTAACAAAACGTTTTATAACGTCAGCAAAATAGTTTATTCAGAATGGAAA
This sequence comes from Macrocentrus cingulum, assembly GCA_002156465.1. Classification (NCBI taxonomy): domain Eukaryota; kingdom Metazoa; phylum Arthropoda; class Insecta; order Hymenoptera; family Braconidae; genus Macrocentrus; species Macrocentrus cingulum. Next base: position 70,573 of record MVJL01009369.1, on the reverse strand, counting down.
ATAATTGCAACTTGATACTATTTTATATTATAGATAAAAATACCATCATCTCGCCTTGTCTATTATCGACCGTGTCATCGCAGGGTCCGAACTAGTTTATATCAATTATCTCTATATGTAACATACAATTTACACGATTTCACAACCTCAAGTCATCACACGAATCATTAAATACTATTAGTCTAAGAGATAGGAACATAAATATATTTTACATGCTCGAAGTAATTTTTTTTATTAGTTTTAAAAGCTTTCAAATACCTCTAGAACTATTCTTTTTATAAGAAAATGTAAAATTCATATTTCTTAATCATTAAATCCTGTTTTTTTTTATCTGAAGCTTTTTTTTTTAATACGGATTGCTGATTTCAAATTGCAGCTGAGCTGTGTATTTTAACCACTGAGTTATTACGTTTTAATTGTCTTCAAAAAATAATGTATTCACCATGAGAATGAGTGATTATACTATTTTAATGATGATTCTATTTTTTAGGTGGTTAAAATCCTTTTTTCAATACGGAAAATCACATGATCTCGAGGTTAAAGACTTACAAAATGCCCTAGATGACGATCTGAGTGAGCCTCTGGGAGATCAACTCGAAAAGTAAGACAAGAAAATTTAGGCTGGAACGGAAGGATTAATTAATTAATTTTGATTAATTTCAATCTGGAACTCGGCAATTAGAAGTTCGAGGTCGATCCCTCAGGCGTTCCAGCCTAATTTTTATTATCACAATATATAGTAATTCGGGATTATTTAATTAAAGGCACTGGAAAGATGAGCAAACAGCTTCGCACGAGTCGAACAGGCCTCCGAAATTGCTAACAGCCATAAGAAAGACATTTGCCTGGTCTTATTCCCACTACGGCATCGCAATATTCATCCTTGTGTGCATAAGGTAAGAAAAATCATTTAATTAATACGATTATTAACTAATTACTATCATAAATTAACTTTCAGAATGTTAATACCCTATGTACTTAAACTTTTAATCCAAGAATTCAACCCCAACACAAATAATCCTCCTGAACAAGCGTACATCTTAGCAACGGCAATGGTACTGCTATCATTGGCGTCTGTCCTACTGGAGCATCACTCAAACCTCGGACAATGGGAATTGGGGATGCGACTGCGAGTCGCGTGTTCATCTCTAGTCTACCGAAAGGTACATTAATTCCATCTCGAGAAAAAAATTGATTTAACAAAATTTCCAATCCACATTCTAGAGCCTGCGACTCTCTCGACACTCTGCGCAGAAGGCCGCCGGGGGACAAATCATAAATTTATTATCAAACGACGTAATTCGATTCGATCTACTGTTTTTCTTCCTCCACTACATCTGGGTTATGCCAATTCAAGGTGCTGTCATGGGGTATTTAATTTGGGAAAGCGTTGGAATAGCTACACTGGCCGGTATCTCACTTATAACTATTCAAACAATACCTCTGCAAGGTTATCTGGGGAAATTAACGTCAAAATTTCGCGCTAAAATTGCCGTTCGCACTGACGAACGTGTAGGACTGATGAGCGAGATAATTCACGGCATTCAAGTGATCAAAATGTACACGTGGGAAAAGCCATTTCAACAGCTTGTGTCTCAGGCTCGAAAATATGAGATTGATGTTCTGAAAGTAACGTCATACCTACGAGGAATAAATAGAGCAACTTTCGTGTACACAGAGCGCACAACTCTGTATTTTACAATTATGGCATTTGTACTTGGAGGAAATGAAATAACCGCGGATATTGTTTTTTCCATGGCTCAGTACTTCAACAGGCTTCAGTGTACAATGGCAATTTTCTTCCCGATAGCCATAACATCTGCAGCAGAGGCTTTCGTATCGATAAAGAGGCTAGAAAAATTTTTACTTCTGGAGGAACACAAGCCCGCGATGATTTCGGAGCAAAATATCGAGGAAAGCGGTGCTATTAGTATAGTAGGAGCTTCGGCATCGTGGGTAAATAGTTCTATTACCAATACATTACACGACATTAGTGTTAAAGTGGAACCTGGTGCACTGTGTGCCCTTGTCGGACCTGTTGGCTCGGGTAAGAGCTCGTTTCTCCAACTAATCCTCGGCGAGTTGCAGCCAAATCGCGGGCACGTTGATGTCAGTGGAAAAATCTCATATGCGAGTCAGGAACCTTGGCTTTTTGGCGGATCTGTGAGGAACAATATTCTCTTTGGCCAACCCTACGACGAGACTCGTTATCAACGGGTTATTCGTGCATGCTCGTTACTTAAGGATTTTATCCAACTACCTCAGGGCGATAAAACTCTAGTCGGAGAGCGGGGAGCATCTCTAAGTGGTGGCCAACGTGCTAGAATCAATTTGGCACGGGCGATTTATCGAGATGCAGAAATTTACCTACTCGATGACCCACTGTCGGCCGTCGACCCTCACGTAGCCAAGAGTTTATTCGAAGAATGCATCAAGGGATTTCTTGTCGACAAAACGAGGATTTTAGTTACACATCAAGTTCAGTACTTAAAGGATGTCGACTTAATTATCATGCTAAACAACGGAATAATTGAAAAACAGGGCACTTTCGAGGATTTTAATCCAAAAAACCTTGAAAATTTGTGTTCAACGGAAAATGAGGGAACTGGCGATACAATACAGGTAATTGACAATCCAGTCAATGATTCGTTTGAAGTTCAAGAAAACTTACTTGACGAGCCCGCGGAAACTGCAGAATTAATGACAAAAGGCAAACTCGCCACATCACTTTACACAAAATATTTCCGAGCTGGTGGTTCAATTTTAACATTGATCAGTTTTATTTTGATTGTAATATCCAGTCAGCTGGCCAGCAGTGGCACGGATTATTGGGTGAAAATTTGGACAACTCAAACCGAAGAACGTGTGAGAAATAATGTTACATTTACCGCAAATAACATTAATCCCGATTATATGGATAACAACATGGCCTTGTCGATTTATGGAGGTTTTATAGTCGCATGTGTGATGCTAACTACACTACGAAATATCGTATTTTATAAAATTTGCATGAATGCCAGCAAAAATTTACACAATACAATGTTTGGCTCGCTTCTCAAGGCTCCAATGCGATTTTTCAACACCCATCCGTCCGGTCAGATACTCAACAGATTCTCGAAAGATATCGGAAGTGTCGATGAATTATTACCGATGGCTATGATTGACACTCTTCAAACTTTCTCCGTGATGATTGGAATATTTGGTCAAGTAATAATTATCCGATGGTGGATTATATTTCCAATAATTGTTATGACAACGTTATACTGGTTGATTCGAAGTATTTATATGTCAACCGCTCAAGATTTGAAGAGACTCGAGGGTGTGACAAAGAGTCCGGTTTTTACTCACGTCAACGCATCTTTGGCCGGACTGGCGACAATAAGAGCTGCCGGTGGGCAGGAAATAATTAAAAAGGAATTTGATAGTTATCAAAATGTTCACACAGGTGCCTATTCACTTATTATTTCAACTAGCGTGGCTTTTGGACTTTGGCTTGATATAGTGACAATAAGTTTCGTCGCGTTTGTCTCGTACAGTTTTATTTACTACAAGAATGATGCATTTGCTGGCTCTGTTGGCCTTGTCCTTTCGCAAATTCTCGTTCTCTGTGGAATGATGCAGTACGGAATGCGTCAAACGGCAGAAATGGTTGCACAAATGACTAGTGTCGAGAGAATCCTTGAATTTACCAAATTGGAACAAGAGGGACCATTTGAGAGCACTGCCAACGAGAAACCACCGAAGGAGTGGCCAGTAAACGGTCAGATAGAGTTCAAACATGTGCATCTACGCTATGCAGATGCTGAAAAGCCAGTTCTTCGAGATTTAAATCTAATCATCGAACCGGGGATGAAAGTGGGAATTGTTGGTCGCACCGGCGCCGGTAAATCCTCACTTATTTCTGCACTTTTCAACCTGGCCAAGCTCGAGGGAGATATATTGATCGACAATATCAACACAAAATCAATTGGTCTGTACGATTTACGTCACAAATTGTCAATAATTCCACAGGAACCAATGCTCTTCTCTGCGAGCCTTCGTGACAATTTGGATCCCTTTCACGAGTACGATGACGCGGCCCTTTGGAGTGCTTTGGAGGAGGTAGAATTAAAATCGTCCGTTGTCTCACTCGATCACTTGGTTTCACCGGGTGGAGGCAATTTCAGTGCTGGCCAACGACAGTTACTTTGCTTGGCACGAGCAATTGTTCGAAATAATCGGATCCTCGTGTTGGATGAAGCCACGGCCAATGTCGATCCGTCCACTGATGCAGTGATTCAAAAAACTATCCGAGAAAAATTCCGAGAATGTACTGTTCTAACTATTGCACATCGACTGCACACTATCATGGACAGTGACCGAGTACTTGTGATGGATCAAGGGCAGGCTGTGGAGTTTGATCATCCTTATTTGCTGCTTCAAAATCCGGACAGTCTTTTCAGCCAAATGGCCAATCAAACTGGAAAGTTGATGGTAGAAGAATTCATGAAAATATCGAAAAAAGCGTATGAAAATCTATCAACCGAGAATGAAGATATTGAACGTGATTTAACTAATAATACAAAGACATAAGCCGGTATAAAAATTTTGGAAAAGTTCAATGGAACTCACAATAAAATATTTTTCATGTTTCGTATTATTATCTGAAATCTCAGGCCTGTTTTATACAACTCTTATAGCCACACCTGATGCCGTGCCAAAGAAATACAATTTTTTGAACTGTTTACACCATATAAAAATACTGTTTGTGTAGATTACAAGTATTTTATATAGTATTCATATGATAAGGCACATGATAAAAATATTTACCACATAAAAGGAGTGTTTTGTCGGTTACCTATTGATTTTTCACCGCTCTGCCGTGCAGGGAGCTCTCCGTTTGTTCATCAAAACTGAAATAAATGCCATAGTTAAAGTTACGATTTAAAAATTTTAATTTATTGTTATTTTCTTGATTACATACTTTATTTAGGGGTGGACCATTTAAATCAACTGGACTGATCCATCTTTTACCAGGTGTGCCACAGCTTTGTACTGAATTATGTGCTGCGATCCCTCACTCAAATCAACCTCTTCGTCTCTTTCTCCAGGAATAATTACAGCATCAATGTCTCTATTTGCTCGGATAAAAACGTGAGAATGCACATTTGGTTTGGTAATAATTTTATCAGCTTCAAAGTCTCGAAATGCCTCGGGGAGATGTTGCATTACAAGAGTTCGGAGTAATGTTTCCATATTCATAACCCAATCCTTGGCATATTTCAATTCAGCCTCCGTTAGATATCGATTATTCTCATCACGTTTTGATTCCTGTTGGATTATATTTATTGCGTAGAGTTCAATTTTTTTCAATCGAATTCGCAGGTAACTTGATATCAAATATCTTATTCGATCAATTTCCATTTTATGAATGTTTATTCGTAAATCATCGCGAGGCAGTGACTCGAGATTTTTTTCCATCGAAAATAATTGTTGCAGAAGACAATCAACATTTTCCGATTTATGCTGGAGAATTTCTGGAGCTGATTTTTCATTGTGCCAAGCATTTTCCAATTCTTCCAAAACATCTGCCATAGTTTTTTCCGTATCATAGGATTCAGTTTCTGGTATTCCTTCCATTGAATCACTCTCCATGATTTTCGTTTTTATTCTTACAAAATTCTTCTATACACTATTTTTTTTATACACTTAGCCAGTCTCTAAAGTTAACAAAGAGAGATCACAAGAGATATGTTAAAAATCGTAGATTGTAGGTTAGGTTTTTGTGTTTATCTAAATTTATGTACACACACACATATTATAGTACATGTACAATCCGTCCTGAAAATATAAGTCTAAAACTCGCGCCAAATATTAAAATTTTCAGATTTGTTCATTAGTAATTTCTACTTATGGGCCATTTACTTTGTAATGTCAAAAAAGGGCGAATTAAGTGTTTTTCAGAAAAGTGTTCTTTTCTGTTAGTAAACTCAGTGTAATATAAGTTAAATTTTATTCAACAATGTTTCGGTTTTTTGAGGAAAATAAAAAATTGCATATTTCACTATTTGTTTTGTTTTTTTTTTTCGTAATAACTGGGTAAATAAACAAAATAGCGAACAATGTTATCTATATACAAATAAAATCAGATTAGTTTAACTCAGGAACAACTGTATCGATTTTAATAAACACTAATTTTTTTATTTCTTCTCTGAGAATAGCAGATCAACTACTAAAATTATTATGATTTCACAACAGCTCTTGTTTCCTGATTGAATCAGTCATTTAGAAAAATAGCCTTTCTACAAATCTGCAATTGATTTAGACATTGAGTTGGCTGATGATTCATTAGCTATTCCAATAAATAAACAAAAATCTATATATCTCGTCAACACCAAAAAAAAAACCGTATTAAAGAGCGAAAGTTGATATAAATATACAGAAACAGTTTATTATAAGCTTCTTATAAATAATCCTTATTGAAACCTTATTAAATCCTTATTGGATACAGAAATATGATTCCATCCAAATAAAAAAAAAACTGATTCTAATAGGGGAAAATTCTATATTATCATAAAATTTTATAATTGAAAAAGAAGTATCTGATAATATGAAAAAAAAAAATGGCACATCTTCTCAATTATCACTAGGGTAATTATAAAAATTTTCACTGTTCACATAAACAGTTGTGCGTATGATATACAGGAATGTTTGTTATTACATATCGTATCGTAGGGTTTCAGCTAGAGCAACACACAGTGTCGTCAGGTATTCTTAAGTTCTCTCTTAATTCAATAAACAAACTACTACGTCTTAAGACTATTTAACGACTTAGATATTAGTACAACATATATTTAACAAAAATCGCGAGGAAGGGAGGTACATATTGGCGGTGTGACGAGTGTAGCTGGTGCATATTTAAAGCAGGCCCTCGAGCAACATCGTGAGCCGCATCCGACAGTGACAAAGTTTGCTCCAGACCTACTACAGTTCCTTTGCAAAATTTTGGGCCCACGCTGAACATACAACTTGGATTAGTTCGTTTTATTGCGATTTTTTCCAAGTTTCATCGTCAAAGGTACGTATACAATATTCCAATCAAACAACTCCGCATTTCCTTCCAAGTATATACCCTTTGCAAATATCCCAGTATTCGTTATTATTTTGGTTTTCTATCGATAACTCGGTAAATAAGTGAGATTACGCAAAATGTCATTTAAGTTAAATAATTTGGCATTCAATTTTCTACAAAAAATCGGTAATATCTCGAAAAATAAAGAAGATAGAAAAAAATTGATAAAACATTTTTTGTAGAAAATTTAATTACAAATCATTGAATTCTCATGACATTTTTCATTATCTTACGTAGTTACAGAGTTATTGCTAAAAAAACAAAAAAAAAATCATAACAATTTTCTAGAAGTGTTATACCCTTTGAATAAAAATGTTTATAATTGATTATAATGCTTAGATTGGTTTTTTTTACTCAAGCAACTCAATACTTGATTACAGAACATGTCTGCACTATCGGGACCTAGTTTTGCTGCCCTAAGCGGTGGCTGGTCAGGCGGCGGAGGTGGCAACCAAACAGTGGTTGACAAAGTGCCGCCTGAAATGCTGCACATGATTGATCCCCATTGGTATCAATTCCCACCAATGAATCCACTGTGGCACGGCATTCTCGGCTTTGTCATTGGATGCCTAGGAGTTGTATCCATCCTCGGAAATGGCATGGTTATCTTCATCTTCTCAAGCACCAAGTCTCTTCGTACTCCGAGTAATCTTTTGGTGGTGAATTTGGCCTTTTCCGATTTCCTCATGATGGTCGTCATGTCACCACCTATGGTAAACTAAATTCAACCAATAAACCAACTAATAATCCAACTGATGCACTGTGTTTTTTCAGGTGATCAACTGCTATTATGAAACATGGGTTTTAGGACCGCTGATGTGTGAAATCTATGCTTGCGCCGGTTCTCTGTTCGGATGTGGCTCCATTTGGACGATGACTATGATTGCATTCGACAGATATAACGTTATTGTTAAGGGCTTGTCTGCCAAACCCATGAACATCAGCGGAGCACTCATCCGAATTCTTGCAATTTGGGTATTTTCACTTGCCTGGACTCTTGCTCCATTTTTCGGCTGGAATCGGTAAAAAATATCAATTAAAACCTTAGACGGTTAAAATAATAATATTTTGTGTGTTTATGGATCAGATATGTACCAGAAGGTAACATGACAGCTTGCGGTACGGATTATCTCAACAAAACTTGGCTTTCACGATCTTACATCCTCATCTACAGTATTTTCTGCTACTACATGCCACTTTTCCTCATCATCTACAGCTACACGTTTATCTTGCAAGCTGTTTCGGCACATGAGAAAAATATGCGAGAACAAGCCAAGAAGATGAATGTCGCTTCTTTGAGATCATCCGAAAATCAAAATACCAGCGCTGAATGTAAACTTGCCAAGGTTTGAATGTTTATATGAGTTTTTTGTTTATAATAGTGCCATATTGTACTTTTTGATGTGCTCCAGGTCGCTTTGATGACGATCTCACTGTGGTTCATGGCATGGACACCTTATTTGGTGATCAACTATGCTGGAGTCTTCGGTGGCATTAAAATTAGTCCGCTTTTCACCATCTGGGGCTCGGTTTTCGCCAAGGCCAACGCTGTTTACAATCCAATTGTTTACGGAATAAGGTAAGAAGATTTGTTACATCATCTAATCGAACCGGAACGTATAAATTCTTAAATTTTCATCGAATTTTTATCGAATTAAAATTTTTCTAGCCACCCGAAATATCGTGCAGCACTATTCGAGCGATTCCCATCATTGGCTTGCGCTGATAACAATGGTGCAGGTGATGCAACATCAACTACAACCACGGTTACTGAGGGTGAGAAGCCTGCCGCATAAATACAATCATCAATTTAATTGCGCTTGTATATACATATGGGTTTGAGTTAAATACTTCTCGAAAAATCAAAAACAAAAGAAAAACAATTTGACAAATTAACACACTTGCGGAAACGGAATAATCGTGAAAATTCGGGGAAATATATCGATAATAGAGCATGTTAGACGATTGAATGATGAAAAATTGTATATAATAGCTTGAATGTACGATTTATCATGTAGTATCTGCAAGTTTTCATTATGTGGAGCGATTTAGATGAAGAAAAAAAATAAAAATTCGAGAGAAGTTTAACATCATCCAAGAGTGCTCGATATACCATCATTTGCTTTCGTTAAATTGACAAAATTTATAATTCTTCTATTATCGAGTTTACGAACCTTTTGCACCACAATTTGGATCGTTTATATACCTGATAATTAGACTGAATTATTGACTTAATCATTCTAACGTTTAGCAATAGAAAAATTTGCGACAAAAATGTTTTATCTGTCATATAATTTTGTATAATTAAATAAATCCTTCAGGCAAAATAATTCAACGTATTTTCTTTTCTTTTTTTAACCTTATTTCCATTTTATCTTTTATTTCAAGCTCAATAATATGCAGAGCATTTGCAACATGCTGAATAATTTATTAAACGAAAAATAAAGAGAAGGTATTATAGTAAAACTACATAGGAAGACTATTGTCTCATTTAAAAAATCAAATACAGATATACAGAACGAATAGAGGTCAGAAATAAATACGTTACATTATCAAGCGAACATATTCAAAAATCAAATCAAATGTTCATCATAGTCCACGTATAAGCCACAATGTAAACAAAGATTGAAGTTCTTCAAATGAAAAAAAAAAAAATCTCAATCCTTCAATCTTTAAAGTCGAATTTTGAAGCAATAAATTTTTTTTTTTTTAATATATGACGACAAAAAATAAATTTCAATTCATCCCATTGAGCCTCATGAAAATTTTTTACGCTTTGCTCTCGACATTTGTCACTTGAGAAGTGGCATCTCCACTTTTTCCTGTTGATTGCTCTGTCGAACCACACACCATCCACGGTATTTTTTCTTTCAGAGCAGCTCTGTATTTTGGATGGCTGATTCCATAAACAATCGGATTATAACAAGCATTTGTTTTGGCAAACAGCGAGCCCCAAATGGTCGCCAGTGGTGTAATACTAGCCCCACCAAAAATACCCGCATAATTAATGACCAAATACGGGGTCCATGCCATAAACCATAGAGATATGGTTGTCAGAGCAACTTTGGCCAATTTTGCTTCGGCACTTGTGGCATCTTGTTCTCCACTTCGCAATGAAGCTACATTCATCTTTTTTGCCTGCTCTCGCATACCTTTTTCATGAGCTGCAACAGTCTACAAACATTTCCAGTAATTAATACAGTTGAAAATCGTAGTATATTACGCATACTTCTTTCTGCCACATCTTGAATGGAAAGTTCGATTTAAATTAGGTGAAGAATAGTAGCTAAAGATTAGGAAACATAAAGAGTTCCCGATGTTTTTTGGCTATTACCTATACAGATAAGACGACGATAAAAAGATTATTTATTATTCTAATGATTTGTTTAACTTTTACTATTACCAGAGTAAGACATTTTTGACAAATAAAAAATTGGTAAAATCGAAATAAAATAATATAATTCATTGTTTTTTTTTCTTCAGAATAATCAGTAATTTTGAATATTAAATGGATTTATTTTTACCCGGATAAAAAAAGCGCTACTTTCCTCCTCCTTGACAGGACAAAAATTTGAACTTTCCATTTAAGCTCGCTTTTTACCGCAAAATTGGTCACTTTTTGAGCAGGTGGGACAAAAAAAATTTTACGTGAACAACTTACCGCGACGATAAACCAGTAGCTGTAGATGATGGTGAATAGCGGAGTATAGTAAACAAAAATTGAGTACACCAAAATATATGATTTTGAACTCCATTCTTTGGCAAAATAGTCAGTTCCACATGCAGTCATGTTGCCCTCGGGGACGTATCGGTTCCAACCGACCATTGGAAGAATTGCCCAAGTTATCGCAAAAGTCCAAATGAAGAAAATTTGCAGTAGGGCTTTTTTTATTGTCAGCGGAGTACCCGACATTCCTTTGACAATTACGTTGTATCTATCCAGGGCAATAAACACCATTGTCCAAATTGAAGCACCACCACACATGGAACCGACCATTGCGTAAATTTCACACATCAAGGGGCCTAAAAAAAAATTGAAAAAATAAATATAAACAATAAATTCAATTTTTTAAATGCATATTTAAAGAAATATAAGAGGTACGATGTGTTAAAAATGTTTCTATTGAAAAACTGAAATTTTTTGTCAATTTTGATAAGATATTTAAAAAGTTTATTCTACACTGTTGATAGAAAATTTATATTTCAATCATTTAATTCTAATAAAATTTTTCATTATTAAAAAATGAAAGGAAATTTTGATCACAACTTTAAACTACATGTATGCTTTAAAAGTATTTAAATTACACTTACCAAGCACCCAAGTTTCATACCAGCAATTAACCACCATAGGTGGGGACATAATAACCATCATGAGAAAATCGGAAAAGGCCAGATTTACAACAAGAAGATTACTCGGTGTCCTGAGTGAAGGAGTGAGCATAAAGATGTAGACGACTATTCCATTTCCACACCAACCCAAAATCCCGATGACTACCATGACAAGACCGAGAATTTCGTGCCACAGGGGATTCATCGGTGGAAACTGATACCAATGTGGATCGACCAAGTGGAGCATTTCTTCCGGGACCTTGTCAGCGACAGTCTGATTGCTAAATCGCATCCACTGTCGTGCTGCTTGAGGTCCCATTGACTCCACTGCACCAGTAATCATCGACGACACTGCTGTCACAGTGGACAATGGCGATAACGTGTCCATTGTCGCCGTAATATTTTGCGCCATTGATACCAGAGGAGTTTCCATTATTCCGTTTAACTTGGGATGAGATATTTAAAAAAAATATCGTGTGGGATGGACAGTCCCAATTTCCGAACTTCAATTCTTTGTGGTACTGATCACATTTATGCTCAGCACGCGGGCTGAGTTGTGTTTTCGAGTTTTATACCATTGTGAAGCCATGAAAATTGTCGTATTTCATAGTCAAATGAGAGAAAAACCGTCTACAGTCTTCTTTTCAATCATTCAACGATACTATAATATATTTAAGTAATAATAGATTTGAATAATGCTAACGATAATCTGACAATTGACTGTGAGCACGATTGATCGAGTTCATTCGGATTTGCAGCCTTAAAAGTACGGCACAATTTATTTTTATGATACTAACTTGTTTAAGCAGAAAAATATCTTAGTCTTACCTGAAAGTTTCATCATTTCATTGTTCTTTTGATTTTTCGCATCTCTTGACTGCGACTCTCCTGCAATGCAACCTCCAATTCTTGAGTTAAGTGAAGAAGATTCGTTACGTCTGATTGCAGACAGATGTGTTGAAGCTTTCTGCATTGTTCGGCAGTATTTACAACGAAATCTAACGTAATAAGGGGCTCCAGTTGCTGCAAAGCCGATCTGGATGCAATCTGCGATATATACAGTTAGTACGAGTAATATGAATTCATGACGTTGATTTAGTACCTGTGTCTCAAATCTCCACTCCAAATCATGATATTCCGGCAATTTAAATCCAATATCCCTCAAAGCACTGGTAATTTCTGGCTGTCGGATTTGATAAAGCTTGCCGAGTAGATGTTGTTTCTCATCGTCGAAGTTGTTGGAATTTAACAATTGTTGAAAACCCTCAGAATTCAACTAGAATTAATAATAGTTAATAACTCGTTATTATTTTTAATTTAGATTTACCTTTGACTTGGAAGATTCTGTTAATAAATGTACAATTGCTTCGATGTAGGTCTTGAGGGTATCGGAATCAACGTTAAATTTTTCTGTAAAATATATATTAGAAATGTAAATTTTGTTTATTATGCTACAATTTTAACAAACTTACGTGCTGCAGCATTGTTTACTTTGTAATTTGGACCATTTTCAAGATAGTTTATTGCCAATTTACAAAAATCTTGAAATACTGCAAAAAAACGTATTAATTCGAATGGCTATTGATAAATATGATCAGAGAATACCTGGCAAAGGTTGTTCTGATAAAAATTGTAAGTGTTTTTTGTGTTCTTCATTTAATAATAGCATTGTTATTTTGTAAATAGATTCTTGAAAGTGACAGAATGATGAAAGGTGTAAAAAAAGTGAGGTTATCCTGCGGCAGCCATGATGAAAAACGGCAGCCAATCAGCGCGCAGCCTCTCCGTACCTCGACAGTCATTGGCTGGACTATCCGCAGAAACAGGTGATTGGATGATCTTCAAAAGCGCGCGGATGTTTTCCAAAATTAATTTATGGTATTACAATAAAAAAATTATATTTCGATTTTGGCAAAATACATAATATCAATTATGACTTTTATTTCCAGAAAGTCTTTCAGTATAACAAATTTATTTTATGTATACTTTTCGCGTTTTTTTTTTCTTGAATTTTTTATTTAAAAAGAATAAAATTTTGTAAAATGGGGGTTTCTCCTTTTTATCGGTCTGAATAAAATGAATTTTATCGAATTTTATCTGAAATTCGAGTATTCTTCTATATCAAATACAGGCGTAGGGGGCTGAGTCTATAATGTCATGAAATATAAATAGAAGTTTATAAGTAACACATCATGAAAATCAATATAATAGTAAATAAGGCACATGTGGTGACGTGTTTCTTTCTAACAGCCTACTTGTACGTTGCTGCGTGATTTTTTTTCTGCTGCAGTTATCAGGTAAAAGACTTTTCAAGGCTTTGGCAATAAACTTTGTTCAGTAATTTCAATGCCATCAACAAACAACATATACTTAATCCCAGCACCTTTTTCCTCCGAGCAACAGGATCTAATGACTGCTGCTAAGCCGTTAATCATAAAGAGCATTTCCGCCCCACCATCGACAAATTCATTCTTAAACAGTAAAATTATTATTACTTTTATTATATGATAAAAGAAAATATTTGAAATATTTAACATACTTCTACGTCAATTTGCTGTCCATTCATGTAAACAGTTTGAGCCGCTTTGTCGAGCACAATTCGATACTTTTCTCCCCCAACTTGAGCAACCCAAGACTCCAGAATTTTTGATTGTGACTGAATAAAGCTTTTAAAGCTTTTTCCATTAACCCAGAGTGTATAAGAGTATCTCAAACCTACAAACAAATGCATATATATGTCTATCATAACAAATAGTAGTACCCAACAAAAAGTCGTTATTTTTTTGCGCTACCTTAATATATTTATTTATATTAGAAATTTACCTGGAATTGGGTCCACTCGAATTGTAAATTTAGTATCACCAAACATAATGTCTTCATCGCCAACTAGTCGAAACATCCAATCTCTATTTATAATAGTTTTTCCATCAATCCTGACAACTCGACTTCCGCTAGCAGTACCATGGTCAAATTCCACCACGTGACTTCCGTCTTTGAGAGGCACAATCCAACGTGCAGTTGGTTCACTTATTGGCATTTTAATATGCAAAAAATCTTCGAAATTACAAAAATTTCCGACAACAGGTAATTGTATCATTGAACAATGTATTGAAACTTCTGTAGAACGAAGGAGAAATGGTTTTCAACTATTGATTTACATGGCGCAAGGAATTGTGGCGCAAACGCGGACATTACATATAATATCATTTTTGTCAATAACTAATTAAACAAATATCAGAGAAAAAAAGACCGAAATATTCCGAAATTATTTATTCTTGTTATAATTTAGAAAAGTACAATTCTGTACATATATAGGGAGCCATCTTACAAAATGATAAATAATTTTAACAATTTGAAAATTCCATCACTCAAATACAAAGAGTGTATAGAATGTGAAAATTTTTTCTTTTTTTCTTTTTTTTTTCTTCTAGAGCTGTATCTTTTTCTTTATTAAATCGTAAATAAATTGCAACATTGTACACTATTAATAGACATTAATCTGTTAACCAATTAAACATCATTTTATTAATAAATTGCATATGATTTATGAGAAATCGATACTGGAGTAATATTTTTACCAATTTTTTTTTGTTTTTCAACTTTAATTGATAAAATTAACTGATAAGTCGCAATATATGATAAATATCTGATGGTTATTAGATCATTGAGATGTATTATACGTGATGATGAATAAATTTAAGTTTTATGAATTAATTGACACTGAATTTCTGTAAATTCCAATTTAGAAATTTATTAATTAGCCTCTGTTCAGCTCAATGATCAAATTTTTATGATTTAATTAATGCAAATTGACATTAATTCACGACTGCATTTTTAGATTTTTTTTTTCATGTTTTTAATGAACCCTCAAGAATATTCTGATAGTTGTGAATATCGAATTTTTATTGAATGTTATGCAATATCCAACTAATCAATAATCTAATATCAATGCTCCGATGACAATTAGAAACATAATCGATAACTCGAAAAAAAAAAAAATTATTACTCAGTTTCTTCTTTTTAATATACTTCTAAAACCATGCCTGGAAATTTTATACTTGCATTACAAAATAAATCTCTCATTTACTATATATACAGTCCCACAAATTGTAAGTATAGTGAGAAAAACTAAAATGAACTTTGAAAAAAAAAAATTATGACTTATCAAACGACAATTAACAGAGACATTGAACATAAACTAAAAATAAAAAAAAAATTCTTTATCTGCTTTATTAAAGAATTTTAACATTAGATATGTAAAAAAAAAATTACTTTTTTGTTTATTTCAATTGTACCGAGAGGTTGTTTTTTTTTATTTAGAAACTCTTTAACCAATATTTTGTGCAAGTCGTTGGGAAAATTTTCTATCGAATTATTATTGTGAAGTATCTGAGATATTTTGCCTCCAAGTAGCGTGAAACGGTATTTTTAATATCTTTACCCGTGTTTTCGGCAATGCAGTCAAGAGAAGTTTTTGAAGTTGTGGTAGCGGTAGTATGTCAACTTGAGGATTCGACAAATTCGGTTGTTTTTCATCCGCTGAAATATAAATAAAACATTAAATTTTTTAAAGATGAACAATTTGGCATATTGCTGCAGTAAATGTGACGTTTTTTTTTATAGCGATTCAAAAAATTTTCAGTAAACGCAACCTGCACGACGGCCATTATGTCAAATTTTTAAAGTGAATTTCGAATCAATCGTAATTTTATATTATTCGCGTAGTCTAGTTAAGATAATATTGATTAAAATGCGGCAAAATAAATTATTGAAAATGCGATGTGGAGCCGTTTTTTTCTCGGTAAAAACGCTATTTCAAATGATTTAGACTAGAATTTGAATAGTTAATAATAAAATATCAAGTAAATAAAAAATGTATTTAAAATATTTCTTACCTTTTAGTGGGTTGTTTTCATCATCCGTGTTTTCAATAAGTTTTAAGCATGGTACCGGCTTCAGAACAGGTATAGAATCTCCAGAAACTTGTTTGTTCATTTGATTGCATTGATCAACAAACAATTCAGTGACTCTGAGCAATTCCAACGTAACACCCCAGACAAAATGTGTAAGATTATTTGACAACTCAGTAACTCCACCAAGAACCATATTGTTAGAAGTTGCAGATTGTGATATATACGTTGGAATAATGAGAAGTCTTTTAATATTTCGACATTCAGCCAAACATTTGTCAAAACCACTTTTAACATCGAAATTAACCAGCTCCAATTGCTGTAATTTTTCCAGATTACATATTCCCGCAAGAATGTCAAATGTGCAACAGGTTCCTTGGCCTTTTTCCAATCTTAAACGCTCAAGTTTTGTGAGTTTTGATAAAACTTGAGTGCCAAATAATGGTGGAAAATCTGAACATTCACCCAACTCCAAACATTCCAGATTTACAAGTGAACTCAAAACATCCATTTTCTTTTTACCCAATTCCTTCACAGACGTCAAACTCAAGTGTGTCAATTGAGTTAGCTGTTCAAGTGGCGTAAGATCTCCATGTAGTAACATTCCAGTTTGTGATTTCAATCTTAATTCTTGACATTTCGATAAATTACCAATGGAATCCAAATTTAACCAATCACATTTTATCGCCATGGCACTCAATACTTCTAATTGTGGACATGCCTTAATGACATCTTGAACAACCATTACAGGACAGCGACAGAGTTCTAGTTTTACGAGGCTATGAACTTTTGGTATAACTGCAACAAATTTTTTCCACACACTTTCCGACTCGCCGGTAATAAGCATTTTTCTCAAATCTAAATGTTGCGTTCCATGTCGCTGTAGCGTAGCTACCATTCCATCCCAATCTGTCACTTGACTGTTTTTCATACGTACTGTTTTCCACAGAGCTGGATGGGCCGCAAGATCACGCCACATTTTGCATACTCGTGCCGCTCGAAGCAATTCTTGAACTTTCAAATATTGAAAAACTCGAGACAATGCATTATATCCGGCTGATACTGTTGCCATGAGATACTGTCTCTGATCAACCGTCTCAACAACTGCTGCAGGTTTCTTCCTAAAAATTCAACAGAAAAAAAAAACACAAAATAAATTTATCTTCATTATCAATCATAATAAATATAATAATTCACTATATTATAATTCTCTCTCTCCCCTGTTTGCTAGATGATATTACGATTGAAAATTTGTAGAATATATATTAAAAAATGAAATTAGCAAAGATTAAGGAAATTAAGTAGGAATAAGTGTGAAGATCAAGGAACATTGCGGGAACACGCACAGAATCATTTTTTTTCTGGACGCGGACATGCCTTTATATCTGTAAATATAAAAAGTAAAAATGAATTAGATTTTTTTTTTTTTTCCTTTTTTTCAAGGCACTTATTAATATCTCACATAATAATTGTAGCATCAAAGTTATGTCAACTAATGAAAAAAAAAAATTTTTTTATGCTTACTTATTCATGATTTCAAACGTAAAAAATAATCATTTGCTTTGATACTACAATTATAAAGATATTAAGAACACCGAAAAAAAAAATAATAATAATTGAATTTATAATCAATTTTAGATTAAAAATATTAAAAAATAATCCAAAAAATCAAATATATTCGCCATTTGTCGAAGCTAAGGCAGTGTTCTTTGATAAATGAACGAAAAAAAAAATCGAATTCATTTTTTTTTACTCTGCAGACAATTATACTTTCAAATATAATGCAAATCCGTATCTATTACATTCACAATCATTTCCACAAGCATTGAGAAATCTTTTAACTGAAATAAATTATTTGAAAAAAAAGAGAGTACTTTAAGAAAATAAATGTGCATCGCCGATGAGCACTAGATATAATAAAAGCAACTGCCAAAACCTCATAAAGGAGAGCATATCTAAATGATTGAAATAAAAACATCACTTACACTTTCGATGTCACGATATTCCGACGAGAATCTATTGAATTCTTAGTTTTATCCGTATTTTTAGTAATATTCAATGCTTCATGTTTATTATCCGTAGAATTTTTAAATTCTTCAACTAATCCAGTTGCATTTCGACTTCCAAAAATCATTTCAATCAATTGATTCGTTTTATTCGCCTCTAAATTGGATATTTTTTCCGTATTAATCGATTCTAAAGGTGGAGAAACTTCAAGATCACTATTTCCACTGGTAAGAAGAGTTTTCGGGGACTTGAGTCCCAATAAAAGTTCAAGATCATGTTCTCGATCGATTTTCTGTACATTTTCCGGCTGTGTACCGTCGCTACCCACTTGAACGGGCAATGAAACATCCGAATGAGATGAATTATTAGTATTTACAGTGTTTGAATTTTCTTGAGCTGGTAATCCGTGATTTTTTTCAGCTTTGCCGGTGACATCAGACTGCACAGCCATGGCATTATTTTTCGGCACGACAATATACCGTTTTCCAGCTAGTCGTGCAATATTTTGCGCAGGTTTCAAAACAATTTCATCCTCGGCCGGTAAAATATCTTGATTGTTTGATTCCAAAAGTGACAGAGGATTGTCAACGTTATTTGATGCATTTCCAAGCAATTTATGAGTCTTTACCGACCCTTTTGACGGGGATTCCACATTTTCCACATTGAAAATCTTCTTGAGCGGTGAGGTTTTATCAATCGACAGCTGACCAGACTTGATATTCTGCGAGCTGAGCATGCTGATTGGAATTAATGGCGGTGGAGTGATCGATGTCGACGTCTTTTTGCCCTCTTCACTACTAGGCTGACAATTCTGTGTAATGTAATTTTTTTTTTGTTATAAATTCAAATCAGTACTTGTTATACATGACGACAAACCTTGCAAACATAGTTTTTGACGTCTTTAGATGGAGTTTCCTTGTATCCAACGCAGTCTGGGTGATAAAGACAAAGGCAAACGCTACACTGCAGATTAGGTATCAATCCCATGCTCAATGAACATCGTATACTGCATGGTTCCTGGGCTTTGGTCCTGTAAGATGTGCGTAGGCAAGGGATAGGATCGAAAGATCGATAGAACAAGTTTTAATCCGTAGAGTCGAAAAAATAGAGCGAGAGAGAAAGAACGAAGAATAGATCGATACAAATTTTCATTCAAACAAGGGAGAAGGAAGGATTGTTCGAGAAAAATTCGTAAAATTAATTATAAATCTAAAGATATTCAATTTAACTGCTCTATAAATACTTAATCGGATAATGTAAAAACGTACCAAGAATACAATCTCTGATAAATGTTTGCGCATGTGAAAAAAAATAAAATTCTCAAATTTATAAAAATAAAAAAAATATTTTTCTCTTAAAAATTAATAAAAATTCTGCACAGTTTGACTTTTAGAAATCAAATTTTAGAAAAATTTTAGAAATCAATCCAATTAGGTGATGTTGATTAAATTTTTTTTTAACACCATCACCGACATGGAACCTTGAAAAAATTCGTTTTTGAGTAAACAAGTGATTACAAAAAAAAAAAAACTGTTTCTTCGAATTCGATAATAAAATTTGGAACAAAAATTTTCCGAAAATATCGATCGAAACATCTGAAATTCTTTTACACAGAAATTTTTATCAAAGAATGTACTCCTTCCTACGTCTTTAAAATATTTTTTTTTTAAAGTCACATACTTTAATAGCCGCTTTGTTTTGTACGAAGACGACGTTTTCTCCGCTTGATTTCGTTTTGTCATAGTTGGTGTACTGTTCCACGTGGGTGAATTCACTTCAACGTCTTGTCTAGGTGAAGCTGCCTCCTCTGTAAGAAAAAAAAAATATTTAGTTTAGAGAAGATCTAATAATGTTTCTAAAAAAAATTCTACGTCATTAAAAAAGTAATTTCTCATGGTGGAATAAAAAATAGATTGACTAAAATTGTATATTAATCGTAGAATAGATGAAAAAATTGCAATTGGTATTTCTTACTCTTCTGCAATCCTTTTTTGGCGGTAACTTTGACTTTAAAACTACCGGGATTGCTTGTTTTTGCAGTAATCGATGACTTTGCGGAGTTCTTTGACGGTGGAGGCGGTGGGGATGCAGTTTTAACTGTCGATCGTCTGGTAGGGCCTCCTCGTTTGTTAACAGTCGTATTTTTTTTCGCCAAGAGTGAGGCAGCATTTGACGAATTCATCTATTAATAATATAAATACATAACAAAAAAATTAGTCAAATTAGATTACGATTTAAAAGTGTGTAAAAATACTTACGTCACTTGCGTCATCTCGAATAATCTCCAGTTCGGGGTCATTAATTCCAACAGATTCCTTTACAAAAGTAAAATTTTCCATTGCCAATTCTTTTGGATTTACTGCAATCAAAAATAAATACAATTTATTATCAGAATAAAAAATTTAAGTTGATAGAAAAAATAAAAATTAAATTCTTACAAAATTCAGATACTTCTCGAAGATTTCGTACTCTTTTACCCTTTGGAGTATAATAATAAATTTCAAATTTTTTTTGTGCATTTTCCGATTCATTTTTATAAATTACTTCTCGTTTCCAGCCAAATTTAAAAGGTTCATGATACACAGAATTATCCGGCTCAATAACTGCCTTTATTCTTGTATTATTAACTCCTCGTTTATTTACCATTGTCGACAAATTACTATTTGACGGAGATGGTGCTTTAGAATCTTGAGATTTTGATAAATCATCCGAGTCATCATCAGACTCGAGAGGATCTGCAACATCGTCTATTCGTGATTTCATCTCATTAGCATCTAAAAGACCTGAATGATCGTCTACTGTCTTAAATTCAATGTTTCTTCGAGGTCCCTTTGAACGCTTGATACGTTTGCCAGGCTGTGATCCTTCCTCATTAGCAATAATTTTCTGCAAAATTTCCAACCCTGGAGGAGATATTTCCACGGCAGCTTTGTCAAATCCACTAAAATCCATGGAATCATCAGTGTTTACACCGTCAACCTCGGACAATTTTCTCTTGCGACCTTTATTCGCATTAGATTCTTGATCATCCTCAATTGCACTGGTTGAATTGGCCTTGGATTTACGGAGCTTACGTTTTCCAATTGGGGTTATGATTTTCTTACCCATCATTGTTTTATTATCACCATTAAACTCTTGATCTTCAATTTCTATCTCGTGCTCGGCATCTTCTTCTACCTCAACTTCACCAGACTTTGATGATACCTCCTCAACGTCGACCAGATCCAGAGCGCTATGCGCCACTTCGGCGTTCCCGCCATTTACATCAACGTCGCCCATCGCGTGTGGCGATAATTTATCACTGTCCTTGTTCCTGGCTCAAGCTCTTTCCTCCAGTTATCCTCAATAACTAAAAAAAATTCCACATCCAATAATAATTGTTTTGATTTTATACTTCAGAGAGAAAAAGATAAACTTTGTTTATCCATAAACTAAACAGCAAAGATCGTATTTACACGTTTAGTGTAGCAGTCTCTCACACTAGTGTATTGTAGCACAGCGATAAAAGTGTTTATGCCTAACCACCAGACTCCGAACTGACATGCCACTCTTTACAAATAATTAATCTACACACTTGAACAATCTTAGATGTACGCATAACACTGCATTAGTATATAAAATATCTTGTGGATATATCCTAGTGCACCGACATAAAATGCTCTCAGAACGCAAACGCGACGAATGAACACGAATGAGCAAAACGCGTACAGGCGTCGTTCTGTTAGAACTGGCAACCGGAAATAGGATGGCGCTTGCAGCTTCACCGAACAAGATAGTGGTGCGCTCTACATGTCGGTAATACAGATCACAACTTTACCAACTAAAGCAAATGTGTGAATTTTGTATAAAAAGGCGAAAAACTGTGAAAAAAAAAAAACCTATAAAAAATTGAAAAAACAATTTAGACAGCGTGATTTTTTATTTTTTATTTTATAAAAAACTGTTTGATAAGTACACCAATAATTTTGTAATATTTTGAATTTAGAATAAAAATAAGTTATTTGAATAAATAAAAAAAAAATACTACATATTTTTTGTTTTTTTTTTTCGAGTATAAGCCAGAATAATCATTAACAAATGTCTGATTGTGTTATAACATTATTGATACGATTTTAATATTAATAAAAAAGTATTATTTTCATTAAATTCCGTTTAAACGCATAAAGAGCATTATCATAATTTATAAGATTCTCTTATTTTCATATTTCACGTTTTTGTTCAATAAAACTTATACAAGGCTTGGATTAAAAATTCACTTTACATATTATTTATAATCATTGATATTGGGCCAGTGTTTGTGTAAACAAATATTCTCTTTAATCTTAAAATAATTTTACTAAATTTTATTTATATAAAGAATATAGGCAACATTATTTTTCGAGAGTATATTCATTGTCACATCGAAAAAATTTCATATTAAATAAATATGTGCATTGCACTTGAGCGCATTGCAAAAAAAAAAAAAAGTAATAATAATAGTAATATAAAACAGATAATTCTAGAGCAGGTGATTGTAATAGAAGCTATATTTTAAAACGAGCCAATTTTCTCTATACACATAATTTATTTATCCAATTATTTTTCAATTGTTTATTTTTCCACTAGTTATATTCTTTTATTCACATTTTTTTTTTGTTTTTAATATATTCACCCATTCTTTTTCATCATATTTCATTAAAATCAATTTAATTTAAGCCACTGGTATTATTTTGGAAATAGAATACATCTATAAAATTTTGATTCTTAAAATACACGATATATCAATCATCAGTCTGTGGGTCATCTGTGCATTGATTTTTTTTGGTCACTAAGTCAAATATAATTACGACAATATAATTAATAATAATAATAATAATAATAATAATAATTGAATAGTAATAAAATAATAATCAAAATAAGAATAACTGATACCACACAGATTTTTTTTTATATTCGGTTTATACTGACAATGCTGTTTAGCGATAAACTAACATCTAAATAATCATAATAATTAATAATAATAGTAATTATAATTATAATAATATTTAGACACTTGACGGGAAAAGGATCATTGGTTGTATTAGTTTTTTTTTTTTGAAAATTTGACCAACATTAATATTAAGATCCTTAATCCGACAGAGACTAGACACACCGATTGTCATTAACAGTAGCATACAATTGAAATATTATTAAGCTTAGTGATTTGGCAGAAAAAAAAAAATTTTTGCCAAACTTTGGACAGTTGCCAATCTTATATCTCTGAAATTATTATTTAAATGCATTACAAGATTGCCCAAAGACCTTTTATATTTCATTTTAATAGAATTGAAAAAACATAAATGTCTCGCATTTTTTTTTTTTTTGTGATAAACAAAAATACATATTGCAAAAAATAAAGTGCACTGAAAAAAACTTGTTCGATATGTCAGAAGTAATATAATAAAGATTGTCGTACGATTAATAGTTGTTTTTTTCATGATGATGGTAATGTTAATCATATTAGTGATAGTAACAAGATAATAACGGTAGATGATAAGACATAATTATAGTATAATAAGGAAGTATTGATATTATCAATACTTCAATTATTTTTTTTTTTATCCGTTTGATCGCTCAAGTACATATACACTTGTTTATTATTTTTTTTTGTTTAACTATGTGAACTTAACTGTATAGTATTAGGCTCAATTGTCTTCTATTATTTTATGAGAAAAAAAAAGAACAAAGTAAGAACAAAAACATAAATGAAAGAGTTTTTGATAAAAAAAGAAAAAAAAAAACAACTAAAGCTTGCACAAGACCCATTGGATTATACGATTTACTTTTATTATTATTTTTCCTTCTTTAGTTTAACAATTCCCGCTAAATCACCCTCTTTTTTTTGTGTATTAATTCTCAATGAATCAAACACGCATTCCTTCGATAACTATTCACAAAATATAACAAGTTTATTAATTCATCATCACCTAATATTGCATGCGTGTGAACACATTTTTAAGATAGAATGAGGGTAAATTTTTTATCTTAGCTGTGTGATTTATTTTTTTACTCAAGCTAGACCATTTGTTATTTTAATTTTAACGGTCGGATTATTGCGTGGAGAACTGGCCGGACATTGCATTAAAAAAATTGTTTTTTAATCGCGATTATTCACTGGCCAAAATTATCACAAAATTTCTGGTATCGTTAATATTTTTAATTTTCAAATTATTAATAATTTACAATGATAATTTTGTGATTAATAAATAACTTTTATCATACTGAAATATAAAACAATTTGTATTTATAATTTTATGACTTGAAATTTTTTTTTGTTTAAGAAAATCATAATGTTTTTCTTACTCTCGGGTTTTCACGCTGACATAAATACATCATGGATTGTGTATATTGATAGCTGTGGTATTATATAATGTATAAAAAATTTCATCCATCGACACGTACATATACGTACTTGTATCTTTAGCCATATACTTCGTAATATCGGTATTGAACTACCTATCCTAATAATATATACAAGGTTTATTTCGCATCGACTTGGCACTATTTTTCGTTCATCTGTACAATTACTTTGGGCTCGCCAAATATTAGTATATTATCAACACGTGATAATTGTAGCAAGTTTAAAGAAATTATAAAAATGAACCGTCATCAGTATCACCATGTCAAATTTTATTTATCCATTTTTCTTCATTTATGTATATATATATATATATTTATTTATATCATTCAAGATAATTTGCTTGACCATGCAAGAATGGTATTTCAAGTATAACTTGCATGTTTCTCCTACGTACCGTCATATTTTTCTAATAATATAATTTCGCAAACATGCAAGAATCGCAATATTGCTAATAAATAATTTACTAAGTCTTTTTTTTTTTATTCTTGCAATGTGAAAATGCGCGGTCAAGCTCATTTTCAACTCGAATGCCATCCCTCGCTTCGATACACATATCAATTGAAAGCAGAAGATTGAGGGACAACGCACTGCGTATGTAAGACTCACCGATGTGTCATACTCCTTTTCTTACAATGATCGCCATATAATCTCTTGTACAAATCATCCAGTCTTTTGACTTTGTTCTTGTCTCGCTTATTTGACTTGTCGTTTGAGATATATCGTCACAGAAACAATTCTCAAGTCCGCCATCATATTACGGCTGTTAATCTCAGCTAAAAAATTCTTCAATAAGTATATTATCATGGAGAAAACATTTTTCTATCAAAAATTGACAGAAGACACTACTACTGTTACATAAATAACAAAATTATTAAATAATGCTATTTACTCTCTAAAGTAAAAGAAGCAATTGTGAAAAAAAAAACTATCTGCAAATAGCATAATTTAATAATTTTTCATATCAGTACACAGTACCATAATTTTTTGTCGATTTTTAACGAAAAAAAATTTTTTTTTTCATTATCATATGTTAACGAAATTTAAGTTTTTTTGATGGGAAAATTATTTAAACTTTGAAGAGATTATTACTTCTTTAAATTCCAACATGGCGAAATATTTTAAAAATGTAGAAAAATATTAAAAAAATCCGAAATTACATAAATTATACAAATTTATATAAAACTGTCATATCATTTTGTCTTAACCGATATTCAAGCAGAATTCAAATATCAATTTATCATTTGAATGGATTTTTTAAATTTTTTGCACACTTAATAGACAAAAAATTAGAATTTTCAGTACAAGTGAATACAATTGAACAGGTGATAATATGGCGTCACTAGAGTTCGCATGAATTAATCAGAAAGTGATTAAAAACGATTGTTAGTGACATGGGACTGATTTGTCTCTGTGAAAACACTCACATTATAATGTTAACACGTTTGCGCTAGACAGCGCAATTGTTGTGCTGGAAATTGTGATGAAACACGCGTGACAATTTGCCTCTCAAGCATCATTGCCATTGGATTTATTCACATGTCTCTATTTATTTAATTATTTACTTATTTACTCGTTTATAAACTTTTTTTTTCTCAACGAGTCAGTCTTGATCTCTGCTCCCTCAGGCCTCAAGGACGCCGTTAGGCACAAACTGAAAAAATGGTCATTTCTTATATGGCCATTGTGTGAGAATGGAGAAATACATTCAATCTGGCCTGGTTAAACCCTTGTGACATTGCAATTATCGAGAATCTCACGAATGTGAGCTTTGATTGCTCATCAGCATTGAAGTGGGTCAGACATGCTCCTGATGATGATGGTGAGTGTTTTCATCTGCTTCACAAGGTACTACTGTGAGGTTTGAGAGATTACTCAGATTTCCGCTAGACTCGGAGTAGCTTGATAAGCTTGGGCGTCGTGACGATGGCACTACCACAGCTGGTGTTGATCCACTCATGTTACTAGGAAATTTTTTAAATACCCTGAGCAGTGAACTTCCAGCACTGTGACAGCGTATTATTCTATCTGGTGTATCGAGTATTGCAGATTGACTTCTGTATGGTGGTGGACTTTCACTGTCAAATACTGTTCGATTCGGAGGTGGACGCACGCATTTTTGGTAGATTTCACTCTCCTAAAAACCACAATTATCTTGATTAGTTTATGATTATGTTAATATTTTATTTTCAATGCTTACCTGCTCTGCATCGCGAAGATGTAAACCTGCATAAGCACCGTAAGGCCTCTCCTCACCATCTGGCAACTGCAGTCGCGGTGGCAGATCAAGTGCGAGATCTTGCCGAACGCTTCCAGTGCGTATAGCTCGATCTCGCGCCGCAGCAACCATCGCTTCCTGCATCCCATCAGCACCGCCTACTGCTGTCGAATTCTCGAGGCTTCCGTGACCCCCACAACCAACATCCATGCCTGCGCTCACCGACAGCATCTGCATTATAATAAAATATCAATTATTATCACTCATTCCCTCCATTTTTCATTTTTTAATATCGTTCCCATCGCTTTTAGTCAGTAAAACATTGAAAAACAAAATTTTTCGCTTCTGCTGCACTTTAATGAATTGATCGGAAAAAATGCTTACAAGTTTTTCTTTTTAGATTTTCTATAAAATTTTGTGTTTTTTGATTTTCATAAAAAAAAAAAATCCAGTTTTTATGATTGAAATTATATACGCAGTAATTATTTCAAATTTATTGGTGTGATTTCTTCAAAAAGATTTTTTTTTTCAATCATAATGACTGTTTTTTTCTGAAATACAAATTTTTTTCAGATCTATATTTAATAATATGGTAATAAGATAATTTTAAAATTTCTTATAAAGAGACCTTCCACTGATTAAAAAAAAAAAAAATTCATTCGCTCAGCGCATATATTTTGAAAAACAACAATATATTTCAATCAATTTGAATGAACACAACGTCATGATGTGAATATTATTTTTATCGCAACATCGCATGGCCTGGATTCTGATTCGGTGTGTAGCCCCGAAATGAGAAAAAAAAACGAGAGAGAGAGAAAAAAAACTCACAACAGGAGGCGACAACGGACGCACTTGCGTAACTTGCAGTGCACGCTTCCCGTTTGCCAGAGATAAAGCTAACGAGACCCTGATAAATAACGTTGAGCGTCTAGACAGTTGATTATATACTCGGCGTTTTTCATTAAAAAGTTCGATACGCATTTTATTCAAAATTTAAAATATAAAAAAAAAATTAATATCCATTTTAAAAGAATAAAAGATAATTAAACTCTTGAAGACATGGCCAAAAATGGTTATATATTTAAGAGCATGAAGGTTGCAAGTTATTTTGAAATCTTATTTTTCACACGATCGATCGACGTCTCGCCAGTGACGCATGCTGCTCGGTATACTTTCCACATTATATGCATTTCCTCATCGTTATATTATCGCAAAATCCTTCATGCGATAAGCAACCAAGCACAGGCGATAGAGAAGAATTTTTTTCTTCTTTTTTACTTATGTCTCGACATTTGTCGCGTCTAGGCCATTTTGCAAATAAGTGTGTCAAGGATGTATAAAGCATTGTATAAGTGCAAGTGTCATCCGAGGATAAAAATTCTATATATCCTTTCGCCTGTAGATGCGCCGTGTGCGCGCATTTCACGTACAGATAGACAGGAGAAAGGGTGCAGAGGAAGAGCTAGTAGAATATATATTTTCAAGTCCGTATCGACCGGCGCAACGCGGTCGGGGCAGTCACGACCCAAGCATGACGAGCGCAATGAACTGCAGTGAAAGCCTCGGAATCACATTCTGGGCCAGACGGAAGAAACGCGCGAGACGGCTGTGCCGGCGTTGCGATATTTACAAGGTTTAACGGCCTTAACATTTTTTTATGCTTACATTCTGTTTATTTTTTAAACTCTCTTTTTTCAACATTTTATTCATTGGCTTTCGTTAAATTATCAGAATTGCATTTCATAATCAAAAGTGCATTTTATAATCGTTCACTCACTTGGAAACAAAAAAAAAAACCATGTACAAATTTTGTTTTATACAATAAAAATTGAGTATTTATTGTTTATTTTACCGAAAAAAAGGTAATTCACGTCACTGAGAGTGATTTTGTGACGATCTAACATTTGAATTTTCCCGCCTATTCTCCATAAGGTTAATTTCCAAGCGAAATTTCGCATGCCAATAGAAAAACTATGTTTTTTTTTTATTTAAAACACAGAGCAATACTGTATCAATGGAAATAATTGAAATATTTTTTCTATTTTTCAAGAGAAAAAATTGGTTTTTTCGTGAGAAAACTGGCACAAAAATGGCCACAACAATGATTCTTCTAACCTAAATTATACTGACAGAGGTAACTCGTAGAAAATTACGCAAAAGACCTACCATAAGGGCCATGTCACAGGATTTTGATGTTTGGTGAACGTGGAGAATCCGTGCACTCAATTCGACCAACTTTCTCCTCAATTGTTTGACAGAGACGCCGAGCGTCTGAATGCAGCGACGCCGCAGCTTCATTTGAATGACGATGACGCCAGATTGACGTGCAGAATATGAATGCACGATTTTGTATTACTGACAATGTCTGATGCGCAGCAGTGACGTGATTTGACATTCACCTCCAGGATGCAGAAATAAAGGATACAAGAGAAAAAAAAAATACTTATAGGGAAGCAACACAATGTCGAGGTGTCAGCTGTCAAGCTGCAATATTCGGCCTTGCTCTCTTGTTTTTATCTGACTCGTCGCTTCTAAAATTCCCTCTAGTTGCGTACTAAACTATTTTCTTCTATGCCAGCCATACACAGCACCGTAACATTCACAGTGACAATAAAATTGAATGTCAAACTCAAAAAAACCCAAGAAGAAAAGGAAAAAACAAGAGAAACACTGCTTGCACTTGATTTCACTGGCCACGAATCCACACACCACCAAGTTTGGCGAGAAGCTACTTGAGACGACGTGTGGTGAACTATTTTACATTCGATTGGCTTAGACGAAAGATTACTCAAGCCAATTGGCATTCCGCACCAGTTAGTAATTATTAGAGTGCACCTAATTATCAGAAGATTATTCGTGGTAAACTTGAGCGTGTTTTCGTTTCACAAGATTTCAATAGTTTTATACAATGTGTCATGATGTAGAGGCACACACTGCTGCTGACTGTTTGTAACAAAAGTGATGTGTTTATGGAGGAATAGCCGCACGCGTTAAATGTCACACGGGCGCGGCGTTAACTACAAGTTACGATGAGTGGCGCAGTGTAGGCGTCGATTGCACATCAAGTCCGGCGGCAGACTGAACTCATCCGGTGGCTGCGAGGCCGCAGCACCGTCGCCGTGGCCTGTGTCGCCCGAGAGCCTCTCTTGCCTCCCCTCTACTTTTTCAACAACGTTACAACGCTCGTCGACCCGTAGTCTTGCGCGCCCCGCAACACTGTCTGACATCCCCCGCCGCCCACGGTCGCGCCGACAGACTCTCCGCTCCGGCTTGCTCCACCAACTGCGCCAGACGTCGGCTTAGCGCCTTTTCCATGTGTATGTCTGCATACGCGCGCGCGCGCGCCCACCCGACTCCGCGGCCTAGGCTTTTCCCCCCTGACGGCGCGCCCGCGAGACCCTCGGGGCCCTGCTGTTGACGTTGGCGTTGTGCACGTGTGCGCACGAGCCAGCCAGCCGCCCGGTGAATGCGCTTTCTCGCCGCACGACCTCTCAAGAAATATATGTAGATGTATATGTGGAAAAATTGAACTACCTCACTATTTTTGGATTTTTATTCATAATACAAGTGCATTGTAATGCATAATCGAAATATTAAAAAATTTTATCGATAAACCAAGTTTTTAAAATCATCTATATAGAAAAGAAAAAAATAGTTTCTGTCATATAAATTTTAGAATAGACTATAAGTATTCTGTTTTTGAGAATTTTCGAATTTTTTATTAACTCCCGAAAAGATTGAAAAATAGATCATGGGGTGTACTGGTATATGTTCTGCAAAATATTTTGGATTCCTCTTTTATATCTACAGGAATGCAAGAAATTTACTCTCTATAAAAATAATCTTATTGTACAGATAAACTCTGGAGAATTAAATTAAAAAAAAAAAAAACAATTTTGTTATTAAATAATATGTAAAAATCTCGGAAAATCTAGAAATTATGGAAGAAAAAAAATTTGAGATTGTTATTATAAATCTTAATATACTATAAAAAAAAAAACAGAGATGAAAGAAAATATTGCAAAATATCGATATGTTTGTGTTTTATCTATGTATACACATCATAATGGTTAAAATAATAACTTAAAAATATTTTAGCGGCCTCTTTTGAATTTACAATATCTTATCAAATATATTTATTTTATAAAAAAAAATACAATTGAACGCGTAAAAAATGAATATATTGCGTATACATATAAATTATATAAATATCGAATTCAGATAAAAATTCATGTCAACTCACATGAGTAAGCCGCATTAATTGTTAACTCTATATCATGTGCAGAAAATTATCTAATTCGAGTGCAGCTCATTGATTTTACGTCTTACGTCATTGCATTGTGTAACGGCCTTCTCACTAAAACTTGTGTCTGTGTGTGTCTGTGTGCTGTAGAGAGAGAGAGAGAGAGAGAGGGAGTACAAGGCTCGTACGGAGAATGCGCGTAGTTACTTCATAGAATTCTTGTTGACTCCATGTCATAATTGACTCAAATCATTAGATTTGTTGCACCTTTAACTCACATCAGCTTTGACAATCCTTAATATAAAAAATACCTAATTTACCGGAGATAATGGCAACATTTTTTCCATACTTTTTGATATCAGCAATTCTCGAAAACTATCTTAATATTTTTTATTATAAAGATCGAATAAAAATTGAAAATATATAAAAATGATAAATTATATTCAACAGTGTCAGGTATTTTTTTTTTAAGGACCTGAGTGAGATAAGTTTAAAAATATATATATATGTAAATTGTGTTACAATTCTTTCATAATATAAAACTGCAGGCGTTCAAATTTTTTTGTTTCCCCTTCGAGCGCCCCTGTCGAGTGCAATTTTGGCTTCAGGAGGGCAGGGTGGTTTATCATTGAGGAGAAATAATAATTTTAAATAGCCATTAGCCATCATATATGTAAGTATGTTAAAAAATATTAAGTTAGAGCTTGAAAGAGGGCGAGATTCACCACCAACTGTGGCTGTCTGGCTGTAAACTCGCTAAAAACAGCCTCGACTCCGCCGAGAGCAGCCTCCGCACGCGCGGCTAACCTTTCCTCGGCCAAGGTCGCGGTTCATTTAACGACCACGATCGTTTTCAGGTCAGTCTGCATTCAAACTACTTGGCAATCTACCGGGAGATTGAATTTTCCCGATGAAAACTTGAATAATAATCAATTACAGCTGATATTGCAAATTTGTCTAATTAATTATTTCAACTCTAATAGATTTTTTGTGTTATATAAATCAGTGGGATATTTGTTGCTACAAGTAATTGTACTATATAATAAACATATGTTTGAGAGTGTAAAGGAGAAACCAGACAGCAAGTAAATGTATTTGTGCACCGACACACGATGGCGGAGGAGAATATAACGGATACGGTATAAAAGCACGTGGTAGCGTAAGAGCGAAGCATTGCGAATCTGTGTGCGCGCCGTCTAGACGGGGGGCAGGAGAGGGAAACTGTGGAAGTGGCGATCGAGACGGCGACAAGGAAGGGGCAAATGTCGAAGCAGTTTGGTTGAGACAGAGGGTAAGGGGAGGGTGGCAGGCTTGATAACCGGCTATCATATCTCACGAACGTCTCACACCTCTTGTTCACAATCCCTCGCTTTTCCGTTTTTCTCGCGCGATAGTTTCAAGCTGCATCTAGCTTATGCCCCACCACCAGCTTGCTTTATTTATTCTGTATATAATATACCTTGTATGTGTTATTGTCTCGCGCAGCCAGAAGTTGATGATGAGTTTGTCTGAGTCAATAATTTTATTTTTTATCGTATACATGCACATGTAATGAATCGAAAAGAAAAACGATCTAGATTCATAATTGCATTTAATCTAGTGGATATTAATTTTTTTTAAGCTCATAGATATATACTGAAATCAACATTTTTTGATAGTCCCATAACATTTAAGTATTTAAAATAAATTTTGAATTAACGACTGTAAATATATAGTTTTTTTAATTCAAAATAAAACTATATTTTGATTTCAAATCAAACCAATATAGAGTCGCAATCGCGATTTATAAGCAAATATCATGATAGTAAACCAGAGGCAGACTTATTTTGATTTTATTAAATTCAAGTATCTAAAATCAATATTATGAAAATTAATTTTTTTTATTAGTTCGTCAATCGGAAAATCGGTTTTGAAAATCGAAAAATTAAAATGCTTATAGACATTGCGACAAAAAAAAAAACGAAAATGTTGTTCCTCTGCTTTTTCTGCAGTTGTATCTCAATTTTTATTTATACACTCAAAATCAATTATTAATTTTTTATAAAAATAACTAAAAGAACTGTGCTCTATGGTTTTACCATGTATTATGATTATTATTTTTTTTTTTTTGAAATTTTAATAGGTAGGTACGGAAGACTGGACTCAATTGAAGCACTAAAATTCTAATTATTTATCATTCTTGTGTTCAAAGTAATTTAAAGTAATTATTAAGTCATCAATTTTTGTACAACACTTTTATCAATTAAAAAGATTTCGGCTTATTGTTCTCTGTTCAAATTGACACCTATATCCGGTTGCAATTGAAACATCCTTCGGTTACAATTGAAGATTTTTCAATAAAAGTGTTTTTATTTTCACTAAAAAATTCTTTTTATTTGTAACCACTTATTTATTAATAAAAAACATTTATCGTTGGATTAATTTAAATAAATATTTAAATATTTTTGGAAATTGTAATTTTCGACACCGCAAAAAACAGTAAATATTTTATTCCAACTGTTCTATATATTAGTTATTACAAAAAAATTTGTGTTAATGCATTGTTGTAATATTTTTTCCAATGAATATTTTTTAAAATTTAATATATTATTATTTACTGATTTTTAACCGTCATTGTTTCAACCGGCACTGCTGTGTTACAATTGCGTTCAGTTCCCCCTACTTACCCCAAATCATTACGTCTGAAATTTTTCCTTAAAATTATATATTAAACTATAGAAACAATATGATGTAAAATCTCTAAACAAATATTTTAATAAAACAAAATGAACTGCTAATATTTATATAGAGGCACGTAGTGCTCTGGATTACGCGTCTTACATTCCATAGCATCGAAATATTTCAATGTCTCGACTATTTTTATCATGCGTCCTGAGTAGCGACCGCATTTATATTCTTTCTTGCATATATCTGCGGCAAAAATATTTGCTTCAATGCCTATATAGTAAAACACAGTCTAATTTTGCGAATTTGTAGTGGATTCAAATGCGAGATTCACAAAATATTTATATATATTTGGATCCATCAATAATCATCTGATTAAATTTAAACTACGATATATAGTATGACATCCACTACTAAATATGATAATCATATAAAAAAAGAAAAAAATACAAGTACGAGGTCGATCAATGATGCTTAAATCTTATATACGAGTCCATTCACCTCACGGAACCAATTGCACCACGGCTAA
Organism: Macrocentrus cingulum; assembly: GCA_002156465.1. Classification (NCBI taxonomy): domain Eukaryota; kingdom Metazoa; phylum Arthropoda; class Insecta; order Hymenoptera; family Braconidae; genus Macrocentrus; species Macrocentrus cingulum. The sequence continues at coordinate 36,183 of MVJL01009369.1, read as the reverse complement.
CTCAACTCAACTGGCGTATAGATATACACGTGTTCATATATTTTAATATGTAGGCCGTATGAGTGCAAGTTTATTTCAGTATGAATTAACTAGATAATGGCCGCATGGCAATTGCAAACGCAAAACATTCAAATTGAGAAGAACAAACAGTATAGTAATAACATTGACCACTATATACACTAATAAATACATATTATGTATTAATGTATTGAATTTTGATGAATAACCATATAAACAATAACACAACAATGCATCATGACAAAATTTTTTGTAATATCTAATATAGAACGGTTGTAATAGAATATTTACTGTTTTACGATGATGTGAAAAATATTGAAAAAATAAAAAGTGAAAATAAAAAAATATCCCGTTTTCAAAATCAAATATCCCGTTTGCAAATCTTCAATTAAAATTAAAGGGTAATTTAACTACAACCTGCTAGGTGTCAATTTGAACAGAGAAGAAGCCACAATTTTTTCATCGATATAAAAGTGTAACATATTGTATTTGAATTTTGATAAATTTTTCTGAGAGGATATAATGTTTAAAACTATTGCACCAAAACTGATGATTTAATAATTATTACTTTGAACACATTAAGTTCACATCGGAAATATGCTCTAGTCTAAAAATCACCAAGTATATAATCACGTTATAACATAAATTATTTCACTTCTTGCACCTCATTAATACTTATGAATCTTCGACCACGTGATTTTTTAAAATATTGAGTCGCAAGTCCATATTAAAGTACGATTTAATTATAATTAATTAATAAAACTCCAAGAGAGATTGGGAAAATTTTAGTTTGCCTTCATCTAATTAAATTTTTAAGCGATTATTTTAATTCTGATCGAATTCAAGTTTTAACTCGTTGCTTCGCCAGATCTTATGTTTGAGCATCCCTCAAATTTATGATTTTAATCCCTATTATTTTCTTCTTTTCAGTAAGTACATTATTTATTCTTGTTAAATAAAAATGAGTTTAAATCTAAATTTTTTCCTCTCTTTTACATAATGTTTTCTGTTATCTCGTTTAATTAATGAGTTGTTGACGAAAAATTTTGAAAATAATTCTAAAAGCTGCAAAACCATGCCTCTATTTATTTTTAAACTATTTTTTGAGAATTTTCTGCAACAATTTTTTACGTTAAATCAATTTTTTGAATCGGCACACAAAGAAACTATAACAGCAGCCTCTTTGACAATAATTAATAAAGTCTTTATAAAGTTTTCCACGTATAGTTGCCTTATATACTTACTAAAATTTAATCTAACGATAAAAACAATTAGTTGGATATCTAACGATAGACATGCAATATTTAAATAACGAGCAAATTTTGTTTTTCAATTTTCAAGTTATTTGTTTGCTGGAACAAAAAAGGGATAGTTGAAATTGACTTACATATGCCCATAAAGGCAATGCCTTGCGTCGCCAACGTCTCCGTTCTTCCGTGGTTGTTGTCCTTGCGGCTAACCTTGACCTCAGTCTCTACGCCCTTTGGAGACTTCTTCTTCTTTTTCTTTTTCTTGTTGTTGGGCTCTTGTTCCTCGTCGGCACCTCTTCCCTCGTCTATGGGACTACTCGGGCCCCTCGGGCGGGTCCCTGCACGACCTGCGGCTCCCGGCACATCGGGATAGCGCGACCGCGATGACATCGGCTCGGAAACTGTCATCCACTCTGCACTATTGCACTGTACGACCGATTATTCACGCAATCACCCATACTTTTAGCCACCACCGCCACTCTTTACACATTTTGTCAACTTTGTCCGTCAATTTTGCCATTTCACGCACTGATGTCCCTGTCTGAACCGTCTGCAAACGCACTAACAATTTCTACATTCTCTGTCATCCGTCCAGTCTGTTTTATCGACATTGTTTACCTCCAATTTCCCTTTGACATCACCTGAATACACATAATCCAAAAAAAAATCACATGCTCAACATATCGCCTGAATTTCAAAGAAAAAAATCAATTGTCTTCAAAAAAACACGGATAACAAAAAATGTGCTGAGGGGAAAAAAGTACATGATGGTGTAAGATACGTGAATCAGGCGGAAAAAAAAATTGTGGCACACATGACTCCATTAGTTTTCTATTTTTAAATGAACTGCATTTGCCATCGCGAGAATCCGGTACTCGGCGAGACCAACAATGAAAAACAAGCACGTGTAAAACTAAACATAGGCCCTACTGTAAATAAATAGTACTGCATTGTTTTTTGCACATTGTCAATAAACATTGTCAAGTAAAAAAAGAGGAAAATTGTGGAACGTATATATGTATCGCATATGCGAAACAAACGTATAGTGTCGTGTGTATGTAGTAGGCGTCACCGGTTCACGGTGTCGTATGTGATTCTATGTGTGCATACAGTGCATGTACTGTGAGGGGAGGTTGTATTGAAGGCAGCGGCCATGCTGTTTGCACCACTCACTATGGGCTCATCGCCCCGCTTGCCGACCAATATTGACGTTAGAAAAAATCACTCACTTTTACTGCTTCTTACCCGTACATACACTTTTGCATCGAATGATTCGGGTATAATCATAATCATTCTAATGAGGACGCTGAGATTCTCTTATCACGCGCATGCGTGCAAATATGCGCGTGCATAATGCGTGTCTCTTGGCAAAGCCGCGTGGTGTGTGGTGTCTGATGATGCAGTCTGTCGAGTTCACTGCGCGCAATTCACTCGTTTCCAACAGACGCGGCCCCGAGTACAACAACCGATACGTGATATCCAGCTACGAAAAGAAAATACCACGAGAGTAATAACCGTCGCGGAGCAAGCTGCCTGCTGTCGGATGGCACTGAGTTCAGCGCCGTTACGACAGCAGTACGCAAAAATATTCCGGCTACTTTCGGCCTTGCTCGTCTACCTTCGCGTCTATCCGGTCAATCTCGTTCGCCGACGCCATTTGGATTTCGCGCGCCACATTAACATATTATTTCTTTTTCAATTATTTCTTAAACATTTCACATTCACTCGCGTTTAACGTCTCTCAATGCCCTGAAATTTCTCAAAAATTATTTTTCAATAGATCCTTAATTGCGTATAACGAAATAATAAAAATATTTTAGTGTATATCATATTTTGCCTCATTAACTTTTGTCTGACCATAAAAAAATGGCGATTTAAAATGTATTATCTAGAGATATATCAGTTTTCGTGGGTTTTTGCACTTTGATCAATTATAATAACTATGCAAAATAGTCAAAAAATTAAGAAATTCTACTTTTTTAACTATTTTTTTTTTTACAAATCGGCAGTTTTTGAATGAATTCTTGAAATATCACTTTTAAACGAATCAACTTTGGCATTTAATATTGCAGCTCATAAATGGTAAATAATTTTTATAATTTTTTATTAAATGTAGTATATTTAGTATATTTTATTTAGATATTAAATATGGATAAATTCTGACTTGGTGTGATGTATACGACTTTAATTTAATTTCAATTACTGTTGGTTAACTTACGTTCACTTATTAAAAAAATAGATTTAAGAAGCATAATTGTTTGCATAAAATGATATGTTTTATAGAAAATTTTTGCATCTGTCTGTTTCAACATGCTCCTGATGCTGCTTTCAATCCAGCAATGACTATCGTCCAGCGATAAAAGTCGATGCACTGGTATGGGTGATACTCACAAAGTCTGCAAAGCTTGTCTGGATGACTGTCAGTGGGTCGTTGAACCCCCCGTACGTCGCACCCTTAGCCATCATCATGCATGAATACTCTAGTACATACTGTATAAAATAAACGCGTATAGCATTATAAATATTATAAACATATTAAAAACAAACAATTGCCGCATATAGGTACATATGTAAAAGAGGATTCTGACTGCAGTCGCGATGGTTCTGCAACAGTTTGGCAGAATGTTGTGTGCGTGATACGAATAGGGGCGTCTCGACGGGGGTTATAGTCTAGACGGGAGAGCCTCGATTCACTTTGCCCATTCTCCTCAGCAGCTACACCCCGTGTCGTTTGTACATAGTGTCATAAGGGCAGTCGATGAACACGAGGTTTTTTTTTTTACAACACAGACTGCCCGCAAAAGTATAAAAGTATATGGAAATTGGTTGGGAAAAAATAAAAAAATAACTGGATATCTTTATTGTCTGCCAGTGATAATTAAACATGTAAGTATACATATAAATAAAATATATGTTTATGCGATGAATAAGCATTATTTCTTTGTATACACGCAAATGTGATTAACAAAGTTCAATATGGCGATACCCTTGTCAAGGTCATGTCGCTGATGTCCTCAACTGCAAATATAAACTGGGTGTTAAAAAAGGCGCGCGAGGGAAGCAGAGAAGAAAAGGGGTTTCAGAGAGTGGTTGTCACAATGATGCTGCTTCGGACCTTGCTCTTCTTTATCCTCTCTCTCTGTCTCGCTTGCAAGTGCACGTGCGCACACATTCACCATATCAGGAACGACGTCGTCGCGTGGCCGTGGAGGGGGCGTCTAGACGAAACGTCACGAGTACGTAGTGGCTTCCCCCTGCATTGGCCACCACCACCACCAGCGCCGCCACCACTACCGCCACCCAGCCGCAGACATTGGCGAGTTGACAGAGACAGCGAGTATGATTTGAGTTTACAGGAAGTGTTTTATACGCTGACGGGAATAATATTCTCCTGATGAAGAAGAATCAAATATAAATGACATGAAACAAGAAGGAAGAGCGAGTAGAGAGTGTGGAACAGTCATCACGTTGCCATTCGCCCCAACACAAGCTATTTTGCGCCTGTAGTATGCACAATCCGGATTATACAAGGCTAAATTCGCGCCTGCTATTATTTAAACTGGTGAGTTGACTCACGCCAAGCCCATGCCAGGGTATTCTCGGATGTACACGGCCTGTTTTCCTTCAGTCGTGCACATTCGTGCATACCAGGTGCTTAACTGCACTCTCTATATAGTTGATCCACAGTGAATGAGAGCCATACAAAGAAAAAACGCATATGTATACACTTTGTGCGTCTCTATTGCCCTTGGATTAATCATGGTTCATTTTTTTTTCTACTGACCTACGACAATTATCACGCGCGCGGCTAGACCGCTGCGCATGCAATGATTGTTGTATAATCACAGTCTATTACTCGAGAGACCTTGTACATGCATATAGCATCAAGGAAAAATGCGCAATAGAGTATGTCCACGTCTATCTACCTACCCCGTTGTTATTACGAGGGTCAGTCGTGTGGCGGGCTCGCAGACTAGACAGAGAGGTCGAGAGGTGATTCGACGCCGCCGGTAGGAAGTAGGGGGTGCCGACTAGACACCGCTCAGACGGTCCACGGTGGCAGTAGCAGAGAGGGAGGTATACACCATTTATATATATACATATATGTATTAGGGTAGCGCAAAAAAACGGCTATTTTTGTTTTTCGGGTCTCGTATCAAAAAATCATAGTTTATCGTGTTTTAAGAGACCTCTAAAAAATTCAAATTGATACAAGAATTTTTAGAGGTCGAATTTTGAAATTTCCTAAAATGCTCATAGAATATGTAATTCACTATATATATAGCAAAGTTTTAGTTGAAAATATCAATTTTAGAAGTCACTTATATGAATTTAAAAAGTTTTTAACTAATAATAATATTAAAATTTTATTTTTTCGTCACTCAAAATATAAAAAATGAACCAATGCAATGTTTTAATGTTAATAGTGACAAAAGGTGGTGCGAAAAACGAAAAAAAAAAAAAAAATTATTTACAATTAAATTTTAACCATTTTTCAGAGCAAGCAGATTTCAAGTGCTTGCATCAGACTGATTTTTTTAGAGAGCTCTTTAAACATTATGAACTATGTTTTTTTTTAATCCGACAAAACAAAAGAGTCGATTTTTTTTTCACCATACTAATATATACACTGATGTATGTTATCTATTTTTATGTTTACCCTCAAATTTGACAATTTTTTATGTCTCTAAACAAAAAAATTGCGATTAATTAAAAAAAAATTATTTAAAAAGAATTTTTCCTAAAATTAGCATTAAAAAAATGTATTTACGCCGTTTTCGTGATTTTTTTCCGCTACACTTCGTAATAACCGATGTTATATCGAACAAACAATTCCGATAAAATACGCGAAAGGTATATATACTCGTGAACGTCGTTGATTTGTCTAGAGTATTTGTTGTGTCTTGTAAGCTTGGACGATACAAGAGACTAAGAAAAATCCAACTGATATCAATATAAACAACTAATGGCAGACAGATATTGCGGTCTTGTGACCTATGATAACACTAGGTAATCTACTATTAAGCCGCCTTACATCACGTGCTGTTGTGTAATAAAATTGTTAATTCGCAGGAAAGAGCTTTGGAGTCTTGAAAAAAAATCTCAGATTAATTGGGTCAAGTTCAGTCACTTGCAAGGCCAAAAATTTAATCAGGTAACTTTACAGCCAGTTTTATTAAAATGTGGCAAGACAGTACTAAGTTCATTCTTATCTATTTATAGCTTCTGGATAAATATATTAAAGATCTAGAGCGCGATGGAGTTATTGCTCAATATCCAAGTCCACAAGTATCACTATCCAGTTTTGATAAAACACTTGCAGTTGTGGTGAAACCATCGCCAAAATATCCAACGCAAAGTTCTTTAGCAATTGGATGGAGGTCCTCGATGAAAGAGCACAATTTGGAGGTTTTTAATCGTCTCTACGTGACACCTAAGGAAACTGTGATAAATTTAACGCCCGGAGATTTGAAAAATCAAAAATATATTTTTCTCGGTTAAATCGAGACACTTTTTCAATCACAAAAACTTTCGATCAATTTCAAATGGCGATATTCGACTTTCTACAGTCACTGGATATTTTAAGAGGATAATCGATTATCATAATAATATTTAAGTTGATAATCGGTATTTTATTCATTGCATATATCCAATAAATTGCGAGATATGTCTGAAAACTAGTTACTTTATATATTCTCAAAATGTAATAACCGAAAAAATTTGATTCTACAAAAAAATACAATTTTGGGAACAAAAGTTCCGATTTTATTAATTCTATTTTATTATTTGATTTGAATTGATGTTTTTGTCAAAAAAGTCAGAAATTTAATGATCTTCAATTTTTATGATAGGTATTTTGTTTAGCAGCGCAATCATTAATGAAAAGCAAAAAAAGGTGAGTACACAACGATAATTCAGAGCATTTTTATTTGACAAAACGCTTTTCTGCCAATCTCGGCGGTAATTTTTCGGTTAGAGACATTGGATTGACTTCCACTGCAACTATTTCGTTGTTATCAAACCACTCCAAGTGCACTAGATGCTGTGGACAAAAATTAATTCTTTTTTTATTCAATATTGAGACTGCATCTTTAAAAATATTCCATCAAAAAGTAGATGAAAAATGATTGTAAAAACGAAAAATTAAACGCCATTTCAGCATTAATAGTGTAATTAAATAAACGCTTACTTTGTATTTTTTAGTAACTTGAATTAAATGTTGAGCCTGAGTCGTGCTCGAAGAATTACTGTCCTCATCTCCATTAATCATCTGTTTGCGTATTTTTGTCTGCGAATTTTCCGGTGTTAATTCAATGTCTTTCCGTATAACATAGACAGACGTGTCATCGTGCAGGATAATGACATCCTCATTGTTCGGATCGAAGGTGATATTAGTGATGGGAAATGGCCGTGCCAACCAGTAAGAGGGTATTCGATTTTGCAGCCCATTGGAGAATGCAGTGAACATCCTTCGTGGTAAATTATACTCGACTACCTGTAAAGAGAGAAATCGCCAATTACTATGAAACCAAGCTGCAAAACCTGTTTTCATCGTTAGGGTATTATTATTACCTTGTGATCTGAGTATGCGATGACGAGATTGCAAGTACCCTGCCTCACTGCCATCACTGTTGGTGGACAAGTGTACATTGGCAGAGGCCACCATTCAGACAATCCCTCCGCAAATTTTTCATCAATTTTATACGCAACCACTGTTCCATTTTGATCCGCACAAATCAAGTACTTATTGTCCGGTGAAAAACATATTAATCTGATATTTTTAAGCTTCTGTTTCACTGTGTGAAACCCTCCTTCAAAATTCAAGCCATCATTGGAAATTTTAAAAACAGACAATTTACTGCCAGCATTCTGTTCATAAGTCACACAGATCAATAGTTTATTATTTGGACTAAACAATAATTTTTGTACTCTAGCCAATGGATGATTAATTTCTCTCTTCAATAGATGTGCATCACCATTATTTATATCAAAATTAAACAGTCTCATGTGTGTCTCCGTGGAATAAACAATTATTTTTGAATCGTCAGTTATAGCACATGAGTTTATAGTTTCATTTGCCTTTGAATGAAGCTTCAACAGCTTCGTTGGCCCTGATTCCAGTGGATAAGTCATTCCAGCCGATATATTTTCCTTTGCTGCTTGCCCGAGTTTCCACAATTCGAGGTAATTCACGTAACGCAACAAAACACAGCGAGATTTGCGACATACAGTGACACAAGTTGGTTGTAAAAGAGGTGGGTATTTCGTTAGAGTTTTGGGAGGATAACTGGACTGTGCCAGATAACCATCCTCTCCAGCAGAGTATAATTTTCCATCGGCTTCAGTCAGTGCTTTAACTGAATGCGTGTGTAATCTCCGCTCTATGCCTCGAACCCAGTGCGAAGTTTTTTTTCCGCCTGCCGCTGATGCAGACTTGACTACTTTGGAAAACGATCGAATTACCTGATCAACTCCAGCGCAATATAGAACATTTTTGTCCTGCGACATGGCCACGGTGTATATGTCTGCTGAGTGACTCTGATGCGACTCGATACGTGCTCCGACAACGGGATCCCATATAGATAAAATACCTCTGGAGTCGCCGGATACAATGTGATTGTCGATAGTCACTCCTAGGCACCATACGATTGTTCCTTTGCTCCTGTTGTCACGTGAAGTCGTCAATCTGTGCACAGCATGGCCGGAAACTGCATTCCACACTCGGATAATGTCGGTGGAGCCGGTGAAAATCATGTCACCCGTGTTATCCCATTGAATACAGAGAATTCGACCATTTTGTTTGTCGAAAATCCTCTCGTATATCAGGCTGTCCGACGTCACGGAAAATGTATTGATGTATCCCTCTTCAGTGCCAACTGCCACTCGAGTTTTTGTCGGGTTTAGACTCATGCAATAAGCAGCTCCGCCTGTCAGAGCTACTTCGTGTTTAGTACTCAGAGATGTTAAATCGTACTCTATTAAAATTCCCAGTATGCCAGTTGCCAATAATCTCTCATTATTTATCCATACAATTGACTCTATCGAGTCACCAGGAGAATTTCTGATTGTTGATTCCAAAAATGGTGCATTGGCGACGTTCCAAATTTCTATGGAATTGCAAATTCTGTAAAAAAATTAATTACAGTTTCTTGTTTATTTAAATGTATAAATTAATGGTTTTATGGGGTTTTTAGGTATGATGATTAAACTAACCTCGAAAGTGCCAATTTCTTACTGCTCTCTTCATAACACAGACAACCAATCGACCTTGGTTCTAAATTATAGAATCTAATATTATGAATTTTACAAGGAGACATGGCAATTTTTTTTTCTTTATATTTGATAAATACTCATTTTTTTATTTAAAAAAATAACACTTTCAACAACAGACCACGTTTTTACTCGTGTACGCGCGAATGGCGCTTCTCGTTCGCGGACGTTTTACTAACTACTGCAAGTGTGTAAAAATGTTCCAACTAAAACATCATAGGTAATTTTTTTGTTAATTAATGACTATGATGATGATTTCATCAACTTTAAATTAAAAAGAATGCTCTGCTACTGAGATCGAATTAAATTTTAATTATTTTATAAACATAATTAAAACGAGTAGTGGCGCACCCTGTACAAGTTTTTATCGAAATAAAAATAGCTGCACAACGTTTTTTTTTGACGCTGAATAAATGCTTGTGCCAATATTGAGGTTAGATAAACACTTTTTTCAATTTTAATTAATCATTACTAATCTAAATTATCTTGCAGAGAACCCGGTAGTTTGCCGGAATGGGCAGTAGTCGAGTTAAAAGGTGAATTGGGTTTGTCTAACACTACAATAAACCCTGAAAATAACAATTGCATTGGTGACTTGCATTACCAAACAAATGCCGACAATACTCCGATATTAATTATTGGAGTTAATGTTTTACATGGAAAAGAAACACTCTTGCCTAAGCCCATAGCTGTATTGGAAAAACAAAAATCTAATGATTCTACTACGGAATACATAGTTAAATGTGTTATAAAAAAAAAAATAGTATTTCGATCGCGGCCACGGCCTATCGTAAATGAAACATCAAATAAATCATAATATTTAAAGTACAGATTTATGGTTTTAGAGTTGAATCATTTCCTTACAAAACTTATTTATTAAAAAAAATTAATAATTAGTCCTTCATTTCGCCTTCTTCGTCCTCCTCATCTACACCACGTATGTACATAACGTTATTACATCGAATCAATACTTCTCCAAGATTTCCCGTATTTGCACTGTCAATGTACTCCTCGGTGTTGGCCAACTGTAAATTCATGTAACCATCCACAGAGACGAGGTAACCCTTGTATTCATGACCCCACTTGAGTTTTACCATCACTGGTTTTCCAGTTAATCCATTGAGGAATGGTTTTGGGTTTATTGGCATAGTCGCAGTGGCTGACATGGTGTTCTGAAAAGGTTATGTATGTAGTAATCGTAAACATATCGAGGAATATTTAATTAAAAAGCATGGAATACTAATTTTTAAGTAAAATTCAAGTGATACTTACAGTTTTTAGTTTACAGCACGGTCAGAATAATAATTTTTACGTTGTTATTTGTCTTTTACGTAGACGTGTGTCAAAAAATCTGTAGCCGACGAAAAAATATACAATGAATTTACGTATAGCGCTTACTGCGCTCATTGGTTCAATGAAAAGCTAAATGCACTACGATTGGTTGAGAAAAACTACATGAACCAATGGGCACCTGAAGAGGTTAATTTTCGAGCCAATCGGATTTATGGGTTTATGCTGGTAGCCTGGCGGCATATTTTGGAACTGTCATAGCTATATCGACTGTTTTACCCACACTTTTGTCACACACAAAGATACAAAAGGCTACGTAATCTGCCAAGTACGTGAATTCTCTACTTTGTAGTATAGAGCAATCGTGACTCGTCAAGTCCTCATGTGTGAGTGATAATTCTGTCGTAAGATATTTTCGTTTGACGTTTTGTTATAAAGTGACAAATACACTATCATATATGGTTAATAACGTGAACTAAAATGAAAAAGACATTGAAAAATATATCAAGTGTTTTTCAAGATTTAATACGGTAATATTTGGATTATTATCGTTGAGCAATGTTTTTTGGATATAATCAAGTCTGATTGTTCGCTTGGCATGCAACAAGATGTACAGTTTCGAGGGTGACTACAGGCGAAAGCCTCAACAGAATTTAGCTGGTGCAAGCAAACAAAATGATAAATCTGTTCTCCTTCACCATGTTCATTTGGAACGTATGAAACGTGAAGAATCTCGTCGACAAATAAATGCTGCTGTTAAAATTCAAGCTTATATACGAAGCTATTTTACACGGCAATATGTAAAAAAAGAGAGTCGATGTGAATTTGATAGAACCATGGCACAAATCAATTCAAAATACCTTCCAGCAAATTCACTAATACCCTATATCACGGCATTATTATTTTTTTATGATGCTAATGAGGATTCAGCAAGATTTATCTGGGTGTTGGAACAATTTCTCGCCAATCAGAAAGAAATTTTGCAAAATCATCAAGATTGGTCATGGAAAATTAAGTATGTATTAATATACGCAATTATTTCAATGCTAATAAAATAATGATTTTTATTTTTTACAGAAAAATATTGAAACAATGTATTAAATTTGTTGTGAAAAACAACAATAATCGTGCATCAACGATACCACTACGAGTTTTAGAAACATTTATACTAATGTGCGATGAAAGTATACAAACAAAAAGTGATATTTACCTGCAAGATATCCTAAAATACCTGGTGGAAAATTTATATTTTGAAAATATCAAAGTTTTACTTGAAGAACAATTAACTACCAACACGTCCGTATTCACTCCACGAATTAAATGTTATTTAAATTTGATAAAACGACCAATAGAATTGTGTGCTGCAAATGAATTTAGCGAGATAATTCTGAAAAAATTCATTCAGACAATTCTACTGCCTCAAATGTCGGATTCCCTGCGATCAACTTTAATATCAACATTCAGAGACTTGAAGAATCTGCCATTTACCAAGCTGTTGAGCTGCATCAATCGACTAAAAATCACTGAATCAACTACCAACTTGTGTTACATGATGTTGAGCATCGAACCAAGCGATTTTTTCCCAGTAACCGACGCTATTTTCATCGACTACCTTCAATTACTAGCCTCACTGAGTTTCAATGAGAATCACCAATTGAATAGGTTAGAATTCATTCCGGACGAGTTGGACGATGACGACGATGAGTCGAGCAGTGACGTTGTAATGGTGGACGCTAAGCAAAGCGACATTTTCAAGCAGTGCATTGCAATGCTAAACGACGAGCGGCGAGTGAATCGAATTCTCGCAGCGATAGAGCAGAATGACAACCAAATTGTGCTTGAACAACTATCTCGCATTTGTGATCACCTTCTGCAATCCGACAAATTAGCTGCACAAAAATTCAAGATACTCTACATGCTTGCATTCAAGCCAACATTCCTCCGACGTCTCTGGTCAGTCCTAATATCACAATCGGGAATGCTACAAACAATATCACGAGGTATTATTCTAAATTACGACGACGCAAAAAATCAAATTGCACCACTACTCGCTGTATTTTGTTCGCTATTTAGTCTTTTCATTGCGACACTTCATGATTCCGAATTTTTTATCGACAATCACTCACAATCCGAGCAAAGTGTCATGCCATTTACGATTAGTGAACTTGTGCCACTGTCTGCTCATCTCAAGGACGTTTGTTTGGGACTCATTGAAATAGCATTTCCCATCACAAGGCTGACAGTACCCGAGGACTATGAGCGTGCGGTTCTCGGATCTGTCAATGACAGTTATGAAAAGAAAATAAAAAATACTGACACTAAAATGTGGGTGCATTTGTTTAAAGTGACTGCGGCATTGCTGCGACAGTTAAACACACGAGATTTACGAAGACCATTTTGTCCAGAGGGTCATTGGATCAGTGTAAAGCCGGAGCATGACATGATTTGTCATCGACGACGGATTTTAGGTGGCAGTAATGGGAGATCAGGTGCTGAAGATGCTAATAAATGTGCTCCACTGTCAACCAAGGAGATTCGGGCATTGACAATACTGAAAAAAGTGCCATTTCTTGTGTCATTTAACGATCGTGTTTTAATTTTACAATCACTAATAGGAAAAGACAAGAGTGAACAGCAGGGTGTGTTGACGCACTTTATGCAGGGTCCGTCAATTCAAATTTCTGCACGGAGAAATTTTTTGTATGAGGATGCACTGGAGGCATTGTCACCTGAAAAAGAACCTGAGCTTAGAATCAAGATGAGAGTTCAATTTGTTAACAGCGCTGGAGTTGAAGAAGCTGGTGTCGATGGTGGTGGATTATTTCGTGAATTTTTGTCGGAATTGTTGAAAACTAGTTTTGATCCTAACCGCGGATTTTTCCGTCTTACCAAGGATAATATGCTGTATCCAAATCCGAAGGTTCATCTGCTTATTGATGATTTTCCCAAGCATTATTATTTTATTGGAAGAATTCTCGGCAAAGCTATTTATGAAAATTTACTCGTCGAGTTACCTTTCGCCGAGTTTTTCCTGTCGAAAATCGTTGGCACACAGTCCGACGTGGATATTCATCACTTGGACTCACTTGATCCGGTCATGTATCGCAATCTTTTGTACTTGAAGAGCTACAAAGGTGATGTGACAGATTTGGGGTTAGATTTTACTGTGCTTTCTGATGAATTGGGAGAGCGAAGAGTTGATGAATTAAAGCCCAAAGGATCACAAATTCCTGTGACCAATGCAAATCGTATTGAATATATTCATCTAATGGCAGATTACAAACTTAACAAAGAAATACGACCGCAGTGTTATGCATTCAAGCAGGGAATCGCTCAAGTTATTCCACTTGATTGGCTGCAAATGTTTAACAATAAGGAAATGCAAGTTTTGATATCTGGTGCTCAAATACCTGTTGATGTTAATGATCTTAAATTGTATACAAATTATACGGGAGGATACACCCAGGATCATCCAACAATCGTTGCGTTTTGGCGAGTTGTTGAAGCGTTTAACAACAAGCAAAAAGGACAGCTGCTTAAATTTGTTACTAGCTGTAGTCGACCACCGCTTCTAGGTTTTAAGGTAGGTTTTTAGTTGTAATTAAATTTAAAGGTTTTTAATGGATTTTATTGATTTTTTATTCAGGAACTCGATCCGCCATTTTGTATTCAACATGCTGGCAGCATTGATCGTCTCCCAACCTCTAGTACCTGTATGAATCTTCTCAAATTGCCTGAATTTCCCGATGAAGAGACACTTCGTGAAAAATTACTGTATGCTATTCAAGCAGGAGTCGGTTTTGAGCTCAGTTAAGTTCGATACAACTATTACACAATCATGTACATTTTGTATATTTCAAATATTTACTGGAGTTGGATAATTCATCCATGTAGAGTGAATACATGACTCAATGAACAATGAAATTTACTGAAACAATAATTGGTGTACATATAAATAAAAATTACATTTTATGGACAAAATTTTGAATATTTGATCTATGATGAATTATCAAAAAAGACATTCTTCAATGCGATGAAAAGCCGAACATAACAAAAATTGTCAATATCTCAAACCGTTGATTCTTTTTATAATAATCAGATAAGAAACAAATAATATAACTTCAAATAAATATAAATAACACGGTAATCATTTGCTAGTTGTAAAGTCGACCGCAAGTGGCAGCATCGGCCGGTCTCTCTATATTCTCTCCGAGAGAACAGAGACCGGCCGATGCTCCGAGGCTCCGATATAGTCCAAGAATTCATCCGAAAACTTCCTATAAATGGTAGACTAGCTAATTGCAAAGGTACGATATATCAGTCGATGCAGAAAAAAACGCTGATTACGATGCTGATAACCATATGTATGTTAAATTTGTTGTTAATTAATAGCAATAAAAAAACTGTTGCTAGTTGAGCACCCTATGCGACAAGGAGAGACGATACGTCTGAACTGCTTACTCCAATGTCTTCCCCAATGCACGATGTATCGTCCCTCTGACGCATGCGCTAATCGCTTATACGCACCTGCATTTGAAAATTTGAATCCAATCTGATATGACGACGTCTTTACTGTCCGATATCTTGATAAAGATGCAAGTTATATATTTTGTTTAAAACCTTTTTTGTCGATAATAAAATTCTCCACAAAAAAGATTTCTTGAAAAAATTGAAATTTGTTTGTAATTATAAAGATATTTTGGTTTCAAAAGCACAGAATTCTTTCTCTCAGCTGAAAAATATTGACAATACTGAAAGTATGCTCATATTAATAAGTATGCAAATTTCCTAAATTTAACTATAGACCTTTTTTGTTACCAATAAAATTCTCCCCAAAAAAAGTCTTGCAACAATTCTTTCTCTTCGATATTTTCGAAGATATTTAGATTTAAATTAGCACAATTTATTTTTCCTATTTGGATATGTACGAACGCGATATTATTACTCACCTTTATTTACTTGTCAATAATTAGCAATTTCTCAACTAAATATTCCGATCGTCTGAAACCTGAAAATATGTTAGATCCATAGATTTGAATGATTTTCTTACTTATTAAAAATACAACTAACCCTCTAAAAGAATTTTGTACCAACTTTTTTCTTTTATTTTTAAATTATTTTTCGTACATAAAAAACAAGGGTTTAAAACTCTGTGAAATCTAGGTCATCCCATTCCATTAGGTCACTATAAATGTTATTGATAACTTCGACTTGCTCGTCGTCCTCTTCGGCCGCGTTTTCCTCATCCGCATCCGCGTCACACGGCATTGGGGAGTCTTCCTCATCAGATGGAATCTCATTGAAAGTATCGTTTCCTGTGATTTCCTCAGTGTTCACATGCCCGGACATCGGTGGCATGCGGTTTTCGCATTGAGACATTGGGCGGAAACAATTTGTGCAAAATTTTGTGCACGGTACCCCGAGTTTTTTGCAAGTGCAGTGATTTGCTGCACATTTCGTCGTACATTTACAGTTGATCTGCAAGCATAAAAAAGATAATTAAGAAATTGAGCAAAATTTCAGTGCACTATTTTTTTTCTCACTAACCGTACGCAATAATTGTTCCGGGGCCGGCGGTTCTGGATTCATGACTGGGATTAGTATGTTTCCAGCTCTTCTCCATCCCCAGCATGTGGGATCGAGCTTATTTCCTTTCCATAGTTGGATTTGATAATATACTCGTTTGACGTGCTCAATTAATACGGCCTTTGTGGGAGGAAGATGGGCCAATCTCGCCGATGTAGTATTGAAAAAGCAGGCAGATGCGAATTTTTCGTATCGAACTTTTCCTAGATCGTAGCCATCGAATCCATACAACCGTCCAACAACTTCAATGCCAGCAGCGTACAACGAGTCTAGGGATGAGTTTGAATTGTAAAATTCAAAAGAGTTTTAGGGCTGACCGTATGTGTTCCCATGACACCCAATAAATTACTCATTTTAAATTTGTAACTTTTAGAATCCCGGATATATTCATAGACTCTGATCAATGCGTCATTCCGGAATATCGTAGAAGGCTTAGGGACTTTCAAGAAAGTTTTCAAACAATTGGCATGATAACGGGCATGTGCTTGCACCAGAGACTCCACCTCGAGAATTCGACTCTTAACAAGAGCTGCATCATTCCTTTGCTCACAAACTTCTAGTAAACGAAGTTTCAGGTCCTCCTGTTGCATTATCGTGCCTTTTCTTTGTTTAGTATTACGCCAAAGGAAACCACAAAACAAACATCGCTTTGCAAAGTCAAATGGACCAGTGGGCTGACTTTCACTTGTTGAATCGTTAACAACAGACTCACCATCCTCTTCTGCTGAAGGCACCTCGAGTCTATTTATTTTTTCAACACTAGGTGATTGAGTAGTAGACTCATCATTCGAGTCCTCTGCTCCTGGAGGCTCCTCAAGTCTACGTTTTTTTGCAGCAATAGCTGATGGACTAGTTGCAGCTGACTCCGTTTCAAGGAACTCTCTATGCAGCTTATCCCATTTTTTCCGGTTTTTGTAAGAGGACAGGTCTGCAGAACGATACCATGTTTGACACTCTTTATGTGCATAGACTGGTCTACCGGCCGATAACGCTGAATGCCATTTCAGCCACTTTAAATCCTTAAAAAATTTGGCCTTTTTAATAAGTGCAGCGAGTGTTTCTATGTGCAACTCTAGAACTTTGTCATCATTAGCAGAACATTTTTCCTCACAAATCGCACAGTCTATGCCGCCTGTGTCCATTTTAATCTGTGTTAAAAAATTTTCACATAGAGATAAAATATAAAAATATTTTGAGAAATATTGAAGACAGTCAAAATTCTCAACATATCACTTTTTTATATAATTGTATTGTCCACAAAAAGGCCTGCAGTAAAATTTTTCTAAATCGAAATATCTTTGAAACGACAAAAAATTTTAAATTTTCTCAACAGACTTTTTTTGTACAGAATTTTATTATCTACAAAAAAGGTCTTAAACAAAATTTGTCAAACTTGTATCCTCATCAAGATATGAGCAAGGAAATGGTGATGGTAAGTGTCAAACATTAATTTGCCAATATCGTTATAAAGATGCGAGTTCAACATATTTTTATGGAGACCTTATTTGTGGAGAATAAAATTCTCTGCAAAATGGTCTTGTTAAAATTTAATTTTTTTTTGTCTTTCTTCAATGATCATTTGAAAGACTGCAATTTAACTATACGCAATAACTGCACTTACCGAATTAACCAGCATAAATATCCAACTAAATTTTCACACTGCTAGATATCTTGGTGTTTTTCTCACTAGTAGAAGACAAAGACAATATTTATTTCCAGCCTGTACTTCAAGTAATTTAAAAAAAATTAAACAATTGTAGAAACGAAGCGTCAGGCGTCACCGCATCAGTGAAAGATGTATGTAAACACAATCGCACAAAACAGAAACAGCTTGCCCAGAACACGATCAATATGTCCTCTCTCTGTCTAAAACTGGTTTCGTTTCGGCTATCTCTGTCCAACACGCTGTCGATGCCTTGGGCATAAATGGCGCAGGCGCATCAGACGCCTGTCACTGGTAGGGGAGCAGTGGTGCTTCCATCAGAAGATCCGTTTAAAAATATCTATATTTTTCAATCGTTTTTTATCGAAAACCGTCGAAAATATGGATTTTCGTGTAGAGACCTTTTAAATTTATTTTTTTTTGCTCTATAATTTTTGTTTCAAAAGTTTTTTCATAAAATCTACAGGTGCGGCATAAAAAATATGCAAAGTTTAAACATTAATTGCTAATTAACAACAAATTTAACATACATATGGTTATCAGCATCGTAATCAGCGTTTTTTTCTGCATCGACTGATATATCGTACCTTTGCAATTAGCTAGTCTACCATTTATAGGAAGTTTTCGGATGAATTCTTGGACTAATACGAGAGAATCTCTCGCGCGTTTTACAACCACTCGACGTCGACGGAGTAACAAGTGGGGTGGGGCAAAGTGAGTTGTATATGATGTCGCAATGTTTTTGTAAATTATGATCATTAATTGTATTGCACGAATGCAGCGGTATAGATTTGTGAAATCGTGTGTGTAGACAGGAGAAATTATTATTAAAAAATCCGTAAGTTATGCTTCCACAATTTCTGTTGATAAATTCTTAGCGTTATTGTCAACATAACCTCTAATGTCTGTTTGAATACAGTGATATTTATAAATTCTTTTTCTTTTTATCAGATAATGGCTACGCGAGCGGGAGATTTTTTTCATCGCCATCACACAGCTAGGCGTAGAAATTCATTTCGTCAACCTTTAACGGTTATACCCACGAGTGATGTTGCCAGGTTGTCGATCTCCCTGGGACCCACTGCTAGCGGAATGAATAGAATACACGGTAACGTCGCAAGGAGTTTTTTTCGGCCCACAGTATCCAGTCCCGATGAATTAGTAATCCAGAAACGCGGCCGCCGTAGTAAACCGATAATTTGGTCACCCGATGCCAGTGCAAAACGAAATTCTCTTCTCAACTACTCCCAACGGGATCGAACGCCTGACAGGATGGATACAGACGTGGAATCACCTATATCCCCGATTGGTCGTAAAATTTCTGTTAAAAAAAAGCTCGATTTATCAGAAAAATTTGGCGAAGAACAATTGGTAACGCCGGAGAAAGAAAAATCAGTAGAAAAGACTGAATTAGCTGGGAGTAGTTTAGAAAATGGTTTGAGGATGTTGAGTAAGGATCAACTTGTTGAAGTCATTATGGATCTCATTTCAATGCAAAAAAAAGGTGTAATTACATTGAATAATCAACTTTACGACGTTGTGTCTACAATTGTACCGACAGTGCCTGATATTTATGATCAGCAAAGGAGTTTAAATAATTTACGAGAAAGCATTTATAATAGTCTTAATCAACCGAATGACAACGAGACTCAAATGCTCGCTGCAGATTATTTAAAAACATTTCACGTATGTATATATTAATTGTAATCTCTGTTGAGAACGAATTTATCATTTTATTAAACATAATTTTTTTTTTCTAGACAATGTTAGTTGAACAAGCTCGTAAATTATTGGAATCACAGTGTTGGGCGTCATTGATGCAGTATGTAATTTTCGCTTGGGCACATACGAAAGATTTTCGAACGTGGGGTGACCAAAATAATATAACACAAAGGTGCTTTTCAAGTCTTGCTAATTTTTGCAAGCAAGCTTTACTAAAAGGAAATTTTGACAAATCTACTCTCAATCTTTACTCTCAAAAGTACGTATATTATATAAAAAAGTATTAAAAATTAATTAAACAATATTTTATCAGATATTTTTTAAAATTATTTTCTGTTTATAGAATAGAACAAATGGTGCTAGACTGTGACGACATGAAAATCTGTTTGCATATGGTAAACGAGATGATTCAGTGATGTTTTTTTTTAATACTTATTAATTATGATAACAGAAAAACAGTGACAAGTCAGTAAAACTATTAATTAATTATTTACTTTATATGCAGTATTTAGTTTTTTTTTTTCCTTTTTATAATATCAAATTTGTGTTTTTTTTTTTTTCCTTTTATAATTTTCATTTATTGCATTATTCATTTTGACATTTATGTTGACATAGTTTTAGTGAAATTTCATGCTATTTTTTTATATGAACTTAATATAAGTAATGAATTACATATGTATATTTTGTACACTTGTTGGAAAGGAATACTGACAATAGTAATACAATTTTTTTCTAGTTATTCAAAGTAATTTTACATAATTATCTAAAAGTGCCTTTTACGTTTTGCTCAATTTTTTCTCTGTGAAAAAACTATTCTACTCGGGAAGTCTCTAGATTGATGAAAAAAAAAAAACGAGTTAGATATGATGTTGATTAAGTGTTTTAATTTTTTGCGATTATCGATAGCGTCCATTTAATATCGTTTCCATGGTAAAGTAAATACTCTGTTATTTTCTTTTTTGATGCGAATGTTTTTTATATATTAAACAAAAACATCTATTTATTCACGTCAAATTTTTATAATTAAATGCCAATAAAACAGTTTTTTTTTTGTTAAAAAAATGGTGAGATTAGATATTTTGGCATCATTTTTACAAATAATTCTCGCTTTATTTATTGACTGTAGACTGTGAATTCAGGCGTGATATAAAAACTTTGTGGATATTTTCATCATTTAAATTAGATTTAATAGCTGTAAAATTGTCTGACAAGTGCATCAGGTGAGATTGTTGTCAATCTGAGTGCCATGTTTCAAATAAATAAAATAGTTTTATTAACAGTTGCATTATATAATTGTAGTATATAGATCAAATGTGAATAATTCTAGCGAAAAATTAAATTTTTTTCGCTGTTTTAATGAGTTTCCCAATAATTAATGTTGAATAGATGAATTAAATAATTTAATATTTGATGAAAATTTAACAAAATTTTAAGTTAAAAAAGTAGAAACTAATTTTCCAAAAAAATATGTCGTCGATTGCTGCTAGTTTTCTTTCATGGTCTACGATTCATGGCGCAGAGGAAGAACCAAATTATGAAGGTCAGAAACTTATTGTGTAATATTAATTAAAAAAATGTTATTTTAATAAATTTAAATATATTTTCTGTTGCAGATATGACTGATAGAGAACTAAAAGATTTTTTAGAGCTTTCTATTCGTACAAATCGAATTTTAACATTGGAAAATGAAATTTTTGAAAATTACTTATTTCAACATGATCCACAATCACTAATTCGTAAGTTTTTGCTTAGAAACATATCAGTAACTTATTATAAGTTCAATCTATTTTCATCAGAAAAATAAACTTTTTTTTTTTATTTTTATAGCAATGGCACAAATTTTGGAGGCGGCAAAATTTATCACAGCAAAAATGAGGGAGCGTTCAGCATCACGATTTTATTTTTCGGACAGTAAATTTGCACTAGATGCTTTAAAAGATGTAACATCATTAAGTAGCAGTATTAGTCTTCATACTTCCACTGAAATTCGCAGTTTTGCACCTTCGATAATGACTCAACAATCATTAAAACGTTTCCGGTAAGTTAATACGCATTTAAAATAAAATTTTTAAATTTTCATATGTTAATTTATGTATTTTTATTAGCATCACACTTTCAAATCGTATTCAAATGGTCAATAAAGAAATTCATCGGTTGGAAAAGCAATTAAATATTTATAAAACAGAGGCTACACGGCAAAAAGCAAGTATTTTGGCTGAGATCGAGGAATTAAATCTACGGATAAATGATGTTAATCAATTGAGGGATAAATTTGAAGCAGATATTGTAACCAGTGTAGATTCTCGAACTGATAAAGTCCATGTAGAAAAAGTTATCAAGTTTATTGAGATTTGGATGAAAAATATTGCGGATACAATTGAAAAATTACGATTGAAAACTTTAACAGTAAAATCTCAGATAAAAAAAGCAAAGAAAGAATTAATGCAACGTGAAGAACTTGGTGAAAGTCTGCATTCAATTGATTTTCAAGCGATAGCGATTGAAAATGAGATTTTTTCACGACAAATTTCGGAAAAACATGAAATCCTCATACGTATGAAACAAATATCTGGTAAATACAATATCCAATTAAATAATTTGAAAAAAGAATTGGAAAATCAGCAAAAATTATTAAATAACATTAAAAAAAAAGTAACAATTAAAACAAATCGAATTGAGCAAGTGAAAATAAATTTAGAAAAAAATAAATCTCAGTTAGAGTTGGCAATTAAAAAATCAAAGATTTCAGATGGAATTGAGGTGCGAATTATTAAGAAATAGTGGTAATTATATTTATAATTAATATTTTATATATTTTTTCAGATACCGGATGCCATGAAATTCATTAAATTGGATACTGAGCTGCGTGAGATGAAGAAAACATATAAAAGTATAGAGAGACACAAAAATATTCAAAAAATGTCACTGTCAGTGTTTCAAAAGCGGAAGCTTGGTCGGAATTAGTCACAAAGCACACAATCTATGCTTTTTTTTGACAAAAAAAAATTTTTTTACCTGTTAGTTTCGCAATTAACTGATTGTCATATTGACATATTTTTTTTATTACAAGAAATTTCAAGTGCGTAAGCCTATAAAAATTGTTTTCTATGATGAATTACGCACATAGTTAAAAAAATCTCTCGATTGAGATAAAATAGATAACAATTTTTTTTTTATTTATCAAAAAAATAAATAAAATAATAAATTTTAATCTATTCGTTGATTGTATAGTTAGTTTTTAACGTGTAATTTTTATGCATGCTTAAATATGTTTTTTTTTTTTTTGCATTTTGCATATGGGAAGAACTGCAGAAAGCAACAACTTATTGTTCTACTTTATTTATTTGTATAATTTTGCCTGTCAGACAATAGTCTGCACTAGCGCAAAGCCGAGAAGAATAGGCATAATTGTTTTACGAGTCATTATCACGATATTCTACCGTCACAAATTGCGTTACACCCAATCTTAAAGTGTCGAGTGTCTACCTGACCGAACCAAGCACACCGGAAATAGTTAGCAAGAAAATTATACAACTCCAACCCGATTTTTGTCACTAATCTTTCGCCTATATCAGTCGGATATAACCAATCATTCACAGGAGCAATTATTATTTATATTATTTAAACGTAGGAGTTGAAGGAAAATTACTGTTCTAAGATTTTGGCTCGTGTCGTAGAGCGTTCGTTGCAGTCATGCTTCATGCACCGACGATGCCTGTCCCTTCCTCTTGTTGGCTAACATATACGTTAAAATTACAGTTTGTCCTGCGAGTCAGTTCGATTGTAGCTGGAGAAAGAAGTGGATTGACAACCAAGTGTAAAAGCTTTCATGCAATCACAAATTAAATCTTCCTTTGTGAGTGTAATAAGCATATGCATTAATTAGCCCTTTGTCTGTAAACATTTGTGTTTGATGTTGAAAAAATATTTCAAAAAACGCATGAAGAAAAAAAGTCTTTTATGTATACAGCGTTTGGGTTAATAAATCAATATTTTATACCCTGGTTGAATTTTTCGTATCACTAGAAGATCGATTTAACAACTTTGACTATGTTTTCAGCTTCAACTTTCAATAAATTCTGGATTTTATCGCATTGAAATGAAGGATGAATTATTTTTCATAGTCATCAGGGTAATTTACTTGATGATTATTGTGAGATTTAGTTATGGACGATATTTAGAGGTGAGTATAAAAGTTTTTTTGGGTTCTTGATCGAAGTCACTAAAATGTGTTTTTTGTTATTTCAGGGTCTTAATGTTAATTTGGGTGAAGCTTTGGAATTCCTTAGGGAATATGATCGCGAGGCTTCGTTTGTTTGCAGTCAGACCATGATTGCTCAGTGGAATTTTGCTACTAATATCACAGATGTTAATCGGAGGAAAATGGTGAGTTAAAATTTTGTTGTTGCACTGAATGAAAAAATTTTTATTACCTCAATTTAATGAATTATTTTTTTAAAAAATTGATCTATTAAAAAAATTGAGTTTATTTTTCGATTTTTTGCGGGTTTGAAAAAATTTTTAACTGATATTTTTATATGAAAGGTCAAAAATAAAACTCGGGTAAAACGGGTATTATATGTAATAAAAAAATTGCTATAGCGAAGAAAAGAAAGAAAACTTTCATTATACAAAAAAAAAATTTCTCGTCCTTTTTATCAGTTTTTGATTCTTTTAGCTTGAGGAACAAACACGGAAATTAAAGTTTGAAAGAGCCTCTTGGCGAAAAGCCGTAAATTTTGCCTGGACAAGAATTCCAGATCCTTTAGCAAGAAGACAACTAAAGATGATTGCGGTGAAAGGAAGGAACGCTCTTACTGAGGACAAATTTAATGAGGTAATTGATCCATTTATACATTTACATTCAGTTCTCTAACAAAATAATATTTTAATACGAAAAAAGTTTTGTAAATTAATTAATTGTTTCAGATTCATCATTTAATAGTGGAAATGAAAGAACTTTACTCGCGAACACGTTTATGTTCATACCAAAAACTGGGCACCAACTGTAATTTAGATATCGATAATGACGTAGGAAAATTGATGTCCAAGTCAAGGAATTACGACGAGTTACTTCACTACTGGCGTGCCTGGCACGAAGCTATAGGTCCTCCATTGAAGAATAAATACATGAGATATGTTCAATTGGCAAATCAAGCAGCCAGACTCAATGGATTCGCCGATGCAGGAGATCAGATGCGCGAAATTTATGACGATGAATCGTTTCAACAAAATATTGCTGAAGTTATTTCTGCCATAACTCCACTGTATAAAAATCTTTTTACATATGTTAGAACTCGTTTATTTGAGAGATACGGCGACAAAGTGCGCATTGATGGGCCTTTACCTGCTCACTTGTTGGGAAACATGTGGGCACAGAATTGGGAGGGAATTTACGATTTAGTAGAACCTTTCCCGGCTGCCAGACGACTTGATGTTACACTAGAAATGATTATTCAAGGATTTACACCGTTAAGGTAGATTTAAATGTTTTTATATATTAAAATTCGATTTTATTGACATTTGTTTTTTCAGAATGTTTCAAATGGCTGAAGAATTTTTTACCTCTCTGGGTATGAAACCCATGCCTCCGGAATTCTGGAGATATTCAGTGTTTGAAAAACCGATTGATAGAGAAGTTAAATGTATTGCAAGTGCCTGGGACTTTTGTAATCGTGTAGATTTCAGGTAAATTTTTCTAATTCAAGCTGTAAAAATCGAACATTTAACTGTTGAGAATATTTTTTTGTTTTGTTAACATTTCCATCTATATTGACGTTTTGAGAACATTTTTAAAATTAATTTTTTGAGATATTCTTACAGGAATTGTGTTGAATACAAGTGTTAAATTTGTTGTATGTTTAATAAGATGAAAATAATCAAAAATGTCCACTAATTTGAAAAATTCTAGTCTATTCTATATAGAGAATATTAATACCGATAAGATTATCTCGAGTTAGTTATCTCCACATTTTTTCAAGTTATCTCCACATTTTTTGTTCGTTAAAAAATCATAAAAAATTCAGATTTAAAACTTTTGATAACAGTTTGTTTCAAAGTAAAATACAAAATATTGATTTATGTATTTTTTAATCCGTTTAAAAATCTGATACTTACATAAAAAATTTTTTTTTGTTTATGGATATGAATTAAAATCTTATGGGAATTTACAAAGAATCATTTATGAAATAATTATTCTTTATTTTTTCAAGATTGTAAAGAATTTGATTTTTTTTCTAAGCAAAATTATGATAATAATTGATAAATTTTCTTAAAAAAAATTTTAAATATACAAAATTGCAAAAAAATACAACTATAAAAAATTCAAAAATCTGAAAATTTTAGATATTTCAAGAATTAACGCATTGGTGTGTTTAGATTTTTGTTTTGCTTTGTTTTTTTTTTAAAAATCCAACTAAAAATCTGAATTTTTCGTATTTCAGGATTAAACAATGTACCAGAATTACAATGGATGATTTAGTGTCTTCTCATCATGAAATGGCACACATTCAGTATTATTTGCAGTATAAAGAACAACCATATATATTCAGAAGCGAACCTCTGCCAGGATTTCACGAGGCTGTAAGCGATACAATCGAATTGTCGGTGATGAATCCAAGGCACTTGCAAAGAGTCGGTCTCTACAATAATTTAACTGAAGACTACGAAAGCAATATAAATTTTCTAATGTTTATGGCACTTCGAAAAGTTGTTTATTTACCGTTTGCTTACATTGTTGATCAGGTAAGATAAAATTATATACCCCGTTATACGTGATATAGCGCTTAAAATTTGATTTTGAATAAAAGGTTCTGTCTAAATTTCTTTTGATTGATGAAATTATTTGTTGCAGTGGCGATGGCGTGTTTTTAGCGATGGAGTAGCCGATATGACGGCTCGGTGGTGGGAACTCAAGCTTCAGTATCAGGGTATTGTTCCACCGATCAGCAGGACTGAGAGTGATTTTGATCCCGGGTCGAAATATCACATACCCGCCGATATTCCATACACAAAGTAAAAAACCACACATATAAGGGAATGCGGGACAAAATGGGGTACCTGAAAAAAAGAGTAAATTTTTTTTTCTAACTGCAATCAAATTGTCTTTAAACTATTATCTAATCATCTGTCTAACTTTTTGTGTTGTCTGGCGAATTTTTACTGAAATTTGACATCAGTAAAACCGTATTCTACAAGCAACGTTTAAATTTTTTCTGTAATTTTTGTTCTTTTTGGCGAGATTGTACTCTATTTTTATACTTTTGGTTTCTAAAAAATTATTATTCGCTTAAGTACCCCATTTTGCCTCGCAATTCCCTGTATTTTGTAGGAAATTTTTTAATTCTTGACGTGTTTTGCAGATATTTCGTTGGTGTAGTTATGCAATTTCAGCTGTTTGAGTCCCTCTGCGATCTTTCAGGACATATTGGTGATTTACATTCTTGCGATTTGTACAGATCTCAAGAAGCTGGTCGACTATTATCGTGAGTTGTTTTAAATAAATTGGGAATACTTTTATTGGGTCGTGTTTTTCAGGGAAATCCTGTCGCAAGGATCGTCAAGAAGTTGGCCAGAGATTGTACGGACGATGACAAGGGGAAAAATGAATCGAATTGACGTGGGAGCTTTGTTACGGTATTTTGAACCTCTGGCTAAATGGTTGCAACGACAAAATCAAATGGAACCAGTCATTGGATGGGTTATTAATCACGATGATACAGGTTTGTCTTTAACTCTGTAAATTAATATTTCTTCACACACCTCTAAAAACCCTTCTTAAAAAATTTCTTTTACATTTTTTAAACAAAATAATCAACTTGACGAATACAGATATAACATTTTCAATTTATATATCTTATTTATCAAGTTATTACTGAAAAAAACCAAACATACCATGAAAATGGCTATAAAAAAAAAGACAAATTTTTTTCATCTTAACCAAACGATCTAAATATATTATTAAATTGCAGCACTATTTGCCCAGTGGTATGGAAACAATGCAAAAGGACGAAACGGCCCAAATTCGCATATTTTATGCCTTTTTTTTATTATAATACTTGAATATATACGATAATGTGAGTATTATAGACATTTTTTGTACATATTCAAGGATCAAAAGATTTTATTTATCCAATAGTGATAAAACAAAGTGTTATTTCTTCAGCGTTTATAGTTGAAAGTTTATTACTATTATTTATAGCAGTTTATAATTTTGAGAGAATTAATTTAATTTATGATGTATAACACGCAAGTTTTGTTACTTCCTGAATGTCCACTTCTAAGCCTGTTTGGTCGCCATTCTTGTCAACACAGTAACACCAATGTCGTCGACACTGCCAGGCCCTAAAACTTCCATCCGATGTGCATTTAGGTAGCTCGGTGACTCCGGCTTTAGACAATAGCCACAAAGTTCTCGCACAGTCTAGTGTAATTATTCCAAATTAATTATAAGTACAATAAAAGATAACGATATTTTACGTACTACAATTAATTTCTGTATCTCTATCGACTTCAAAGCCCATTCCATCGTTTAAAATCCGATTTCCCAACGGATCTACACAGATTTTTGACGTCCCAATTGTTTGCACACGGTCAAACATTCCGTCGGGTTGACAATTTGGGCTATCGAAGAGAATTCCATCTCTTTTGGACGATTTTTTCGCAGATAATTTCATTAATTCACATGCAGTGTTGTACACGCCAAATTTGTGATGAGATTGATCATCTATGGAAATAATTTTTCGATTGTTATATTCTCTTGTTTGTTAAAAAAATTGTCGATTGTTGATGATAGTGTTTTATATAACGTACAGCACTGAGGTGATCCCACAGTAATTTTGGAAATGTTCACGATTTCTTGGTCCTCCACTGGTTCACTTGTTATTGGGTCTATGCAAAAACATTTTCCCTCATCGCTTCCTAGTGTGCATTGTAACGGATCAAATTGACCGTTCTCCAAACAACGAGAGCCGAATATTGTTGTTGAGTAAACATCTTCGAGAGTGTTTATGTCAAATTTATTTTTTATCTTCCAATGGATTAGTGAACATCCTGAAGAGTTTAAGATTTAAATAAATTTTTTGACGCGGCTCTTTTTAAGTTTGATATGGAATTACCACAACTCATTGTTTGCTCATCTTTTGGAGTTAAGTAAGGAATTTCCCCAAATATTCGATCATTAGTTGGAGAAACACAGTAACATCTACGACATTTACAAGTTTAGTTTTTTAAATATTATCCATTGAAAAACTTCTTATTCCTTTTTTAATAAATTGAGTAGTTTACTGTCTAATGAGCTTCAAAGTTCATAATTTTTTACATCTTGTGGAATTTCACTGGGGAAAAAATTGTGAAGTTTGTGTCGTTGTAGTTTTGTCTGAAATTACGTACATTGATCCGGGAATGCAGTGTTGCGGTGCAAATAAACCATCGTCATCACAATTTGGACGAACTTCCGTCATACCGAGTTTACCATTTTCTCGACGATTATCCCAATCATCTTGCGCATCAGTACAATCTGTTTTCACTGAAATTTACAGTCCCAAAAAATTTTTAAATCATTTAAAATGACAGTTATCGCATATATACTTCGCTGACAAGTCGCTGCAGGTTGACCTTGAACCTTTGTACAATATAGTCCTGGACCGCAGATTCGAATTGTTTCAGTTTCGTAGCCTATAACGCCTTTTAAACAATTTTCACCGAGGCCAAGATTCGTCAGGCAATATTTACAGCAATTACAAACATCTGGATAGCTCAGAAATACACCGGAATGCGAATTATTCATAATTTTACACTTTTCACTCAATTCCGGACATCCTTTCTCACGAATATATTTCTGAAAGTATATTTTTTAATCAGTAAATATTACCCTAATCGACGAAAAATTACTTTTCAACGACAAAAAAATACAAAAAAGCTGAAAAACTATTTATTATCTGAGTGTTTACTAATAAAAATAAGTTAAAAATTGATTTTCATTTCATCTTTTCAAGTTTTATTTGAGTAATGACTTGATTTAATGAGATATTTTTATATGCAGTACAAAAAAGTAATAAATTTTGACTTATTTACTATTTTATTAATAATGATTAATAATTACCGAGCAGAAATCATTGGTACATTTAATTTCTGTCTTATCACTGCTTCCCATACGAAAAAAAATTAAAGTTACACAAATAATTTGTAGAAACATCTTTTCTACACAACAATATCGGAAATTCTGAGATTATAAAGTCTTTAGGTGCAACTATAACGACGCAATTCGATATCTAATCAGATTTTTAATGCTTTACAATTTTTATCGATAGTTCAGTCATTGTAAAGTATCAGTTTGAGTTTGATTATCAGTAAATATACATTTTATTCCTGGATTTTCTTCCAAATAACCGTTTTATTGTTAGCCGGCATGTCGTAAAGTTCTACGAAATGTATCTGATTTTTTTTTGCCAATAATTTCAAGTCTGTAAGATCTCGCAAACCCCATTCAACGTTTTGCGAGCGCAATGATCGATCAAAATTAACATTGCTCTCTGGTTCGATTTTTCCATCGATAGCATATGCCCCATAAGTAATCATAATTCCATTCGGCTTTAACAGCTCGCCTGCAGCTTTGAAAAGTCCAATTGTACAATTGTACGGTGACACATGAATCATATTGGCATTGTAAATGTAGTCGATGGTATTTTTTTCAAACGTTCCATTACCCCACGTCGTATAATCCGTCGATGCATCGATAACAATAGGCTCACGGACATTTGTCAGACCGCTCACGTAGGCTGATATTGTGTCCAACAATTGTTTGTCGTATTCCGACGGGAAAAATGTTATTTGAGGAAAATGCGGAGCAAAGTGTGCAGTATGTTGTCCAGTGCCGCTGGAAATTTCCAGTAATATCTGATTCGATCCTGGACGAATGATTTTTTTTAATATTTCGAGAATTGGATCCTTATTGCGGTCTGCTGCGGGATATACCAATTTTGACGCGGCTGCTGATACTAATCTGCAATTTATACAAATAAATAATTTTTTTTTCATCTAATTATCTATTGTTAAATATAAATAAATGATAATTACCTGCGATTCGCCACTGCATGTATGGTATTCATTATTGTAAACACTTTTCAGCAGTCCGAATTTGCAATTGTTTAATTGTGTCACAATCTAAAAGGACAAAAAATCGAAA
Source organism: Macrocentrus cingulum (assembly GCA_002156465.1). NCBI lineage: Eukaryota > Metazoa > Arthropoda > Insecta > Hymenoptera > Braconidae > Macrocentrus > Macrocentrus cingulum. Next base: position 5,198 of record MVJL01009369.1, on the reverse strand, counting down.
TGAATCATTTTTCAAGACAATTTTTGTTACTTATTTTATTGATAATTAAAGTTAAGAGCTTTTTTCTACATATATTACATATTTTATATGTAATTATTACTCGTCATCACTGCTATCTGATTTTTTACGTCGAGATTTCATCTCTTTTTTCTTATTTTTTGCGGTATTTGGTAAATATTTTGCATGACCTGTTTCTCGTAGATGATCAAATAATTTATTTTTACTTGAAAAATCTTTTTTACATGTTACACATGATAAATCATTAGATGTGACAGATTTATCGTCATTTACTTTCTTTGAAATTTGATTTTCGTAAATTGAATCTTGAGTTTTTTTATTTTTTCTCGCTTCTTTTGCTTTTTTTCCCTTGGTTTTTTTTGCAGATTCTATTATTGTATTTGATTTCTCGGTTTTATTTTCAGTTTTTTCCAAAATACTAGTTTCTTCTTGATTATTAGTGGTAGTAGTTTCTAATGATGCCTCGTTTTTATTGATGTTTTGACGCTTTCGTCGCTGTTTTTTCGATAAACCCAGATCCAAATTAAAAGATTCCTCTTCATCACTGATGTCAGGTGATTCACGCACGGTTTTTCCCTTTTTCTTTATTTTCTTTTTTTTCAGCTTGGCCCCAACAATTTCATCCTCTTGATCGGAAATCATTTCTCCCTCGGACGGTTCATCGACATCGAGTTTGTCGCTTGGTGCCAATGGTTCTGGGAAAAGATAGGGATTTTCTGATTGAGGTTTAACATGGAATTTATCCTTTTTTTCCTTGCTACATGCTGATTTTTCGTCAGAATCCGAATCATCGTCAGATATTAATTCTTCAGTCGATGTCTCATTATCCTCATTATTTTCCACAATTTTTTGATGGCTGTCAAATAAATCTTCATCTGCTTTCATGACATTTTTCATTATTGCAAGATTATCTTTGTGTTTTTTTGAATTTTCATGATTTACAAATGCTTTTTGAGTTTTAAAATTTTTATTGCATGCAATACAATGCAATAAATCTATATCTTGTATGTTGTTATCATCATCTGACAAATCTTCACCAAATTGAGCAGCTAAATTTGTTTCAATTGTTTTTAATTCGGATTCAATATTGGAAAATTTATATGCCTCAGAAACTGTATGATTTAATAATTGTTTTTGTCGTTCACGTAATTGTTGTATTTTGCGATCTTGAACTTTTTTCGCATTTTCTTTAGCTTTTTCTGCAAGTTTTTGCGCTTGAATTTGCACGCGTTTATCACGTTTTCGTACAAAAGCCACTAAATTTCTCACTTGTTCATTTCTCTCACGTTTAGCTTTATCGCGGATTTTTTTATTCTCCTTTTCAACTAATCTGAGTACACGTCTGTTTGGTGTATCTCGAATATCATATGGATCCAGCCAAGCAAATGAACGTTTTGTTGAATAACTTTGCCAATAGGAGTAGAAAGGATGCACTGTGTCCTCGTAGGAGCTTTGAGAATCTCCAAATCCTGGAATTTCTTCGTCCGTCTCACCAGGAGCAATAAATTCAGCATCTTCTGCAGCTAATTTCTCAAAAACCTGTCGATAAACTGTGTAAAATCCCTTCTCATCGTCCTCGTAGCCTTTGAAACAGCTCGGCGAAAAGTATTGGAAGAGATCGATAGAGTCGTCTTTGTAATCATCACCGATACCACCCTTTAAAATTGCTTCTCGATGATTGTCATACCATGCACGCTCCTGTGGATCACTCAGAACTTCATAAGCCTGCTGAACCAGTTGGAATTGCTCCTTGGCTGCGGCAATATTGTCCAAGTTTTTATCCGGATGCCATTTTAAAGCTAGTTTTCGATAAGTTTTTTTGAGCTCTTCATCATTTACATCACGAGACACTCCAAGGACTTCGTAGTAACATTTCATGTTGGTTTGTTTTTAGCGTGATTATTAATTTATATTACAATTAGAATGTTTATGCTGTTGACAACGTTGTTAGAATAAACATAACCTCAATATGAATTACTTGCAATCAATATTCTGACGTTATTTCGTTGTATTACAATTTATAACACATTAGATTATGCAACATTGAATTGAGTAATGATTTTGATTTTCTGAGATAGTATTGGTAATTTTGATAATTCAGTGATAATTATTTGTTTACAATACCCAAGCAAAAAAACGATTGAAGTTGCCTCTGCACTCTGCAGCAATCTCGTTTTGCTCCATCAACTCCTCTAGGTGGGGGGTACATGTGTGTCTATGGGTACATTTTCATGCGCTGGGCGCAGCACGCAGTGCTGGAGCCAGAGTGTTGGAGGCGGCAGGTGCATTAGGTAGTATATATAGTAATAGTAGTCGGCCGCGGCCAGCTGTCAGCGTGACTTGATACCAGAAGCACGGCAGTATCATAAGCGCGGCAGGGTCATAAGCGCGGTAAACAGCTACCGTCAGCTAGCGCCTCGTGCGGCCGGTAGTGCCTCGATCGACACTCAGATGCCGGCCTTTTGGTACAGCCGTGCTACTGACCCTGCCGTACTTTTGATACTACCGTTCTCCGCGTATTATGTCGTCAGCGTAGATATAATGATCATGACTGGATAAAAACAATTGCTATTTTATCAAAGTGCTATGCTTCGAATGCATTTGAGAGCAAACTACCAGTGCTGACGAAGGAAATATGCAAAGAGGAATATTTCCTAATGCATATGATGAAAGAAACGATGAATATTCAAAACTAATCAATATAAAAAAATACATAAGCACTTACTGTTTGTATATAAATTTTTTCAAGCCTTGCTCTGGAATATCTTTAGGAAAAACTATAGATGTATCACTTCTTAAAGACTTTCTTGAATTATTTGGACACAAAATTATGTTAGTGTATGAGTATAAATGATTTTTTTTGTCCCTGGACTACCTAAAACCGAGTCAAAGAGTCGAAATATGTGATTAAACATAATAATTTAAGTTTCATCACCTCTAAAGTGCTTTCAAAAAAAAAATTTGAAAGGCTACTAATTGTGTAAAATTGTCATTTCTTTCCAACCTGCAACATATAAAGCTGAAACAGACTTAAATTCGAGATATATTAGTATAAATCCTTCAAAAAATCATGTAGACAGAGTGCATAGTGACAAACGTGGGACAAGACTATAAATAAAGATGAAAATTCATTGTTAACGAGCTATCATGCGAGCAACATTTAACAATGACTTATCATTGAATCCTCTTCGGCCAGTGCCACCTGTATGAATGCACAAATATCCCTTGATATACTTGAAAAATTTAATTGAGCCAGAAAACATGCCTGAAACACGCCTCTGAAGAGCACTTACTCTTTCATCAACGTGCCAGGCAGGATATTTGTGCCTAAATGGTGAAAAAAATCACTGGTATCTCAAAGCAGAAGGCTTTGGACCATCAGAATATAATCAATCTGCATGGTGATTGATTATACCTTACGAAAGACAAATAACTAGGTCTATCAGGCTCTCCGGGAAACTCATTCGGCCATCACAACTGTGTGCTGAAGTTATTTCCCGGTAACTACCTCGAAATGACGCCTAGAGCCTGGCCCTGCCTGCTTAATTAATTCACACCAGACGACTCTAAATTAACCGCGGCCTACCTAGTAGCATTATAAACCTGAAAAACGAAAACAATTCCAAAAATCACTCACTCTACCCGTGGTGCCCGGGCACCATCCCCATTTTCGGACCACACAGACATGCAAACACCCTATCCAGCCTTGTAAAACCCCACACGCGAGAAGTTTACAAAGCTAGATAACTTTTTTTTATCGAACAAGGCTCTAACAAACTGATTATTCGAGCCTCGTGCAACTTGTTTGGTGTACCAACCGTTTTTATTATGATGCCGATGACAGTGGAGCTGAAAATCCTGTCAAATTGTTTGTAAGGACTTTGGCGGACTACGACTCGACGCTATACAAGAGCAAAGGCAAAAGATTATCACTTTTTTCTGCGATAAGTCAACTGCTAAGCTCAAAAGAAGAGTCAATACTTGCTTGGACATTGGCAAGTGGACAAAGTTTATTGGAAAAAATTGAGTGATATTGATCATTTGACCCTATCGATAAATAAACTATAATAGACTGAGTGTACAAGTGTGTTTAATTTGCGTGTTTGAACGTTGCGAGTGAGCTTGCAGGGTTATCGCAGGAAAAACATGACTCTCTTTCGCGGGAATAATTGAAAAATGTGAAACGGCTGCGTTTAAATAAAGCTGAAAACCCTCAGTAATGAAAAACCCTGTCCAAGTGTCTTATCTATCCACTAAAAAAATTGTACAAGCCAGTTGACACGTGGATAAGATTTTTTTACTGCCGCGGAATTATTGTTGCACTGCACAAATTAAATTTTTTCATTTTCTTCCAAGACTTAGGATCGACTTTTAACACTTTTAAATATCTTATAGACAAAAACGAGTAATTTAAGAGGAAAAACAGTGCAAAAATACGGAGTACTAAGACAAAAATTGAACTTAGGGACCACTCGCCAGTCATCGAGATCAATTCTGTTAGATCTCGATAGATTGGCGGTCACTATGCACTGTCCTGACAGGTGGGTGGTATAAATACAACCGCATATCCTCGTGTCGATTTGGATCTTTCATCCACGACATGATGAGGACCGGAGGGACTCGAAAATTAACGATACCCCACATCCAGCGTCGGAAGAACAGCATTTCCCAGCTTGGCGGCTTCTCCCATCCATTGTTGTCCATCACAGCACACATATGAGTCACTGTACTGACCAATTTGACGTCCATCTGTCCAGAATGTCGATAGATCACTGCACACAACACTACATTCACCTGAAAAAAATCAAACGACAGGTAATTATTAAGTGTTTTAATATTCAATAAAGCTGAAATACTTACTGTCACTCTAAAAACGGATGAAATTGTGCGTCGAACTACCGCGTTTACCCCACTCCTCCAGCTGGAGTATGTTTTTGTGGAGCTACCATTCAAACACACACGTGGCTTGTTTGTGGATGAAATTGTGCGTCGAACTACCGCGTTTACCCCACTCCTCCAGCTGGAGTATGTTTTTGTGGAGCTACCATTCAAACACACACGTGGCTTGTTTGAATCCAAGTTAGCGCGCGCATTCCCACTGTAAACAAGAAGATTCCCATTAGAAAAGACGAATTTATTGCCGTAATTTCAAGATTTCTCTCGTCTCTCGTCATTTATAA
>MVJL01009359.1:0-13002 GCA_002156465.1 Macrocentrus cingulum | reverse complement strand
TTTTTTTTTTTTTTTTTTTTTTTTTTTTTTTTTTTTTTTTTTTTTCAAACTTTAATATTTTTTATATTGATTATAATTTTTTTTCTACTATAAAAAATGCTATTTTTTTCAAGTTAACACTCTCAAGGCGTGTTAATGACTGCTAATGATTAGGCTAGCGCAGAATTGATCACGATGGAGAGGTGCACAATTGAGATAACAGATCCTAAGGTTGGTATCAATTACATAGAGGGCATAAGGCGAAGGAGAGAGAACTTGGCTAGAGTATTATAATCGCTGGCCCACATAACACTTATCCTACCACTTAAATCACACTTAGTGTTGCACCCAAACACTGACCGCACGCCTATATTTCGGCCTGTGTGTGCAACTTAGTCATCAAATTACTAATTACAACGCGACGTAATTGTTTGTCATTATACCTACGCTATTTCTTCGCACAAGCAATATCTGCATGCGAGGGCGGACTAAATTATTCGCGCTTACACTTCTCGCACTTGCCACTATTATTCTCCACGATCGTGGTCATTTTTTTTTTCCTGCAATAATACATAAAGTACTCCATCTACCTATATAGTCCCCGTCAATTATCCAGGGGTTGTGAATAAATGAAGGGTTTATCGCTGTAACTGTTCTTCAATAAAAATACTATTTTTTTTTAATCCTTCCCTCATACATTTTACTATTGATTTTTTATTAAAAAAAAAATATTAACTCATAGTTTAACTATTTAAACAATATTTTTTATTTAACATTAATAACTTAGTACCCTAAAATTTAAATAAAAAAAAAATTTTTAATAGCAAATTAACAGTTTAAAATAAATATATGCAAAAAATATGATAATTTTTTGACAGTAAAAATAGAATATCTTTTAAAATATTAGTCCTAGAAAAAAAAATTATTAACAAAAAATTTAGGAAATTTAATTTCAAAGAAAAAAAGTCTCTACAATTTTTTGATTAAATTCAACGGTTAATAAAATATTGAATTTTAAACATTTTTCTAAATTTAATTAAAGTGTAAAAATTGTTTTGATTCTTTATAAACCTGATTTAAGGTTCAAAAACAAAAGGTTTAGAATATTTTTTTGCTAATTGACAGATTTATTTACCAATCGATTGTTCGGATAAAAAAAAATTCTTTTGTTTGATGTCGGGAAAAAAATTTTTATTGCGATTTAAAATGGAGAATAAAGTTTTCAAAAGGGCTTTTAAAGATTTCTCGAAATACTGCAGCCAAGTGATTCAAAAGACTAATAGTCGTAGGTATAGCCTAATGAGTGCATCCGAAAAACATGGGGTCGGTTTTTAATCAAAAGTGTTCGTGTTTCCATTCACTCATTGTCTTTTGTATATAGGTATACACAAGGATATCGAGTCTTCTCGAGGTTCCCATAGGCGGACGTTCCTGTGGGAACGTGTCGCAACGCACGTCTAAAACCCGAGAAAAAAAGAGATGAAGTGGGGCACACTTACATAGCTGCAGCGCGCACTGTCTCCCCCTCAATTCCTATGGGAAATATCTGCCCGATGGATCGTCATTGGGGCTTCATGGCGTGCAAATTGGTTTACACGGGGGGTTATACAGCCTTATTATTACTCGGATGCGATCTCAATGCCCCCAACTCGGTCTTTTGATTTTGCAGTCTCATGGAACGCCGCTTGTCTATTGTATGATGCTCATGGTGTTGATGTATACATATATTCCAAAATATGGTGATGAGTATATATGAACATATATTATCAACTTCTGCATCAGTTAATACATATACAATTTGAGCACATAAGAAAATCCTATTTTGTTGTCCTGTTAAATTTCAATGCATAAATTATCATCAGGATGATTGAATTTTTATGGGGTCACTGAGGCCCCACAAATTTTTCAATTTACTATTACATATATACATTGAAAAACGTTTGATCATATATTCGTAATAATATTCTCTAAATTCGAATTAGTCATTTTCAACGGATTGAGTCATTGAAAAAATTGTTGAAAAATCAGTGTTTTTACAAATGCACATTTGATTTAGCTATTAAGATGGTATACATATTAGCTATTTCTGCAGTATTTTACTTTTTGTGCTGAATATAAATCAGCAGAAAAACACTGAGACTGATTTGAATTGAGAGAGGACGGACGTCAAAAGTGAGACCTTACGAGTAGGTGTCTTTAGATAGGAAAGAAAACGTTTTTTCGAACAATAATGAACCCGAGTAAAAATATTCAGTGGTGTCCACAATGTTGTGCGCGCTATGCAAGTGACTAGCGCTCACAGTAGCGCGAACAGGCGCGCACACTAGCGCGCACACTAGCGCGGACCAGGCGCCGTTATCGGCGATTCGGCGCCCACACTATAGCGCCCGCAATAGCGCCCGAAAACCTGAAAGCGCTAGTGTGGAGACCATACCCCGCAGTAGCGCCCGCAGTAGCGCCTGGAAATCTGGAAGCGCTAGTGTGGAGGCCATACCATATAAATATCAATAAAACATACAATAAATATTATATAAAAAGTAAAATGTTACTTGAAATAATATAATCCTGGGCCTATTAGTGCTCATTAGAATGGATAACGGAAATTAAAAAAAAAACATATTATTGTATCGGTATATATAATATTATTTGTAATTATATTGTCAAAATAAACACGTATTTATATATACATTTTAAATATTGTTCACTGCATATATAAATTTATTTAATGTCCAACTATTCACCTAGCTGTTTCAATTGACAAGAAGTATATGATGTATAATATAAGAAAATATTTAGACCGCTGACAATTATTTTTCTTAAGTCCAGTTTGGACTTAAATTTCAATCAACCCAATATTTTCTAAGTCCAGTTTGGACTTAGTACATTTTAAATATTGTTCACTGCATATATAAATTTATTTAATGTCCAACTATTCACCTAGCTGTTTCAATTGACAAGAAGTATATGATGTATAATATAAGAAAATATTTAGACCGCTGACAATTATTTTTCTTAAGTCCAGTTTGGACTTAAATTTCAATCAACCCAATATTTTCTAAGTCCAGTTTGGACTTAGAAAATATTGGGTTGATTGAAATTTTCTAAGACCAGACCGGACTTAGAAAATTTCAGCATGCTTCATAAAAAGCGCTTAAGTCCAGTTTGGACTTAAATTTCAATCAACCCAATATTTTCTAAGTCCAGTTTGGACTTAGAAAATATTGGGTTGATTGAAATTTTCTAAGACCAGACCGAACTTAGAAAATTTCAGCATGCTTCATAAAAAGCGCCAAACTAGCGCTAAAATGAATTTTGGCGCTATGTGGATTACCTAGCGCCTATAGTAGCGCCCACAACATGCAGGTGACTACTGTGGGCGATACCCCAAATTGTGGGTACCTTTTCGAGGCGTCCACACTAGAGCGTACTGGTCTCCACAACCAAAAAAGCGCCAATATAGGCGCCCACAGCCTTTGGGTGACTATTTTCGCGTCTTTTTCGTTGTGGAGACCACATCGCTCTAGTGTGGACGCCTGAATATTTTTACTCGGGAAATTTTAATTTGAAATAACGCTGGAATTAATTTATTTTTCATGTAACTGTTTTTGGATACCATATAGATATATCGTCGATTCTCTGTCGAATGGATCCAAAATTACCTTTGAAATAACGCTGGAATTAATTTATTTTTCATGTAACTGTTTTTGGATACCATATAGATATATCGTCGATTCTCTGTCGAATGGATCCAAAATTACCTCGATTGAGTGTCTGTTAAGCGAGATATTTCTCTAGCAACCAATGTTTCTCTGGAATTTCATAAAATTTAGAAAAATAGGGACAAATGCGATCTTCATTTGTTTGATATTTATTTCATGGGACACATTCTATTTGTTTCAAACGAAATTTTATAATTTATTGCGGTCAAACGAATCAACTTTCGACGATGATGATGTCCAGGTGATTTTCACTTATTTCGAGTGATTTTTAAGCATCTTCTTCGAGGTGTATTGACTATTAGAGGTTAAAAAAAACCTTTTTTCGACCTTGGCAATGTCTAAGGTATTTTGCCTTGAGGAAAATAAAGTCTAAAACCGTTTTGCTTTATTAGACAATCATTCAATATCTTTCTCAATGAACGAGATTATTTATTTGAGCAGAAAATTTTCAGTCAAAGTTGAGCATTGAAAATTTATTTTCAGAGGGCGTTTATTTCAAATATTGAATGAGCGAAATTTATGATTTTTTCACCATTGCATGATTTTTACTAAAAATTCATGTCATTAAAACATTGAAGATTTTCAATGACAAGATAATTTTTTTCTGTCCAAAGAAAAATCGTGTTTGGCGTATTTTTTTTTACAGCGAAGCTGTATTTTTGATTGTTGTTTTTTTATTATTTTTTTTGTTAGTTAATTTTATATCAATTAATAAACTTATTAATTTCTATTTTATATTGTGGTGGATAGATATATTTGAAAGTGAGAAAAATGAACGAAAAAAGTCTGATATGTAGTTAAGAAAATGATGTCTGACCAGACACTAAAAAGAATGGCTGTATCTACTACCGCCGAACGCGCTGCCCCCTACTCTTGTCATCGGCGTGGAAAAACGCCTGATGCCCGTGTGCAGTGAATTTTGTAGAGAGCACACGCTCGCAACCTTTCGGAGCATATCAATATAACAGATTAATGTACATACGAGGGAATAGTGTTGAAATTTGTTTCTAAAATTCGCCAACACTTGTTATCCATTTGGTTTTTGTTTTTTAAATGAAATCTATCGTTCTATAAAATATTATATATGAATTAAAACGGATGTTGAATATTCTTTTGATTGCATATAAAGCACACGTAGTGATAGAAATAAAGTCTAAACAAGTTTTGAAGAAAAAAAATAAATATTTCTGCCATTTTTTAAAATAATTTTATATGATATAAAATATCACAAAAAAAATTAAGTTTTCTAGTAAACAACGTTGAAAAACGCTCTCCACTTGGATAAGAACTTCAAAAGCTGATTAAATGAGCTTCAATTTTCATATATCTATATGTTTTTCTAGTCCAAATTAATATCAATCTAAACGACTCATCGATGAAATTTTACTGCTGCATTCGTTTTTTTTGAAAAAAATTTTCCGAAGATATAATCATAAAGAAAAGAAAGACAATAAATAATAAGAAATCTACTACTCCCATTATTTCGGCTGCCGAATGGCATTTTTTGCCTTGTACTTATCAGATTATGATAATTGTATTATCAGATTAAATAAATAATAATATAATTTTTTTAGGTTTCGGTGTATTTTGAATTCACGATAATATTATTTAATTTATTTGTGTGAATCAAAATTAATTAACATTAACCCAAAAACCACCAGTGATAATCCATAATCCTTTTTCCGCCCGTTTCACCCTTAGCCGGGATAAGCCTCAAGGGCCTGATTTCCGGGTCGTGAGACCGTGCGATCGGCCAATGTCGGTGGCCCATTATCTTGAAGACCTTCAATCGCAGCCACCACGCATATACCCTAGGGAATTTTTCATACAAATACATAGATAGTGTATGATGGGTACAACATGAAATAATTTTATTTCGCTCTCCCTTTTGTTCAGTTATCGGCATGAGTATATTTGTCACTCAGACAGTTGAATTTTGTTTACAGTGTCGTGTCATCTCGTTCCGGCTATATCGCCACTATTTTTTTATACATGAAATAACATACACTATATAGACATACATCTACAAAGCGCGCAGCAAAACGCTCTGCATGGGAACGGTATACACTGTATAGGCGGATTAGGGAGTGTGCACAATGTGCTTCGGGAACTACTAGGAAATTGACGACTGGCCACGTGTGTGACACGCGACTTGCCCAACCTCATCGTCCGTCGCAGCGGGATCCTGTTCAACTCCTGCGCTTTATACTTATCTACTCTCGCACACACCCCTTGTGGCATTTTTTTTATTATCGCTGCGATGTTGTGAACAAATGCCTGCAGTGTGACTCATTCTGACATATATTGCAAAATATTTAACAGTGATTTTTCACTTAACATATGAATTTCGTTTTTTTCTGTTTGCAGGATTTTTAGTTTTTTCAGAAGCGACGCTTCTGCATGATGCATAAGAGGTTGGATTGTAGATTATGTGCACTACGCAACAAAATTTGAATAATAATTTCACAGAGAAATATGTATTATTTTCGAAAATATCAATTATAACAAACAGTGCTTCGTAAAAAATGTTCGATTTTGGACAATATTATGCACCGTCTCATTCAGTGATCACTAGATGATTATATGGCACTGGAAGCGGGAACACGCAAAGCCTATCTCGAGTGACTGTGAAAAGGATATTCCTGGTAATATCATAGCTAATACGGATAAGAATCCATATTTCAAAAACTGATGGCTATATTATTCCTATTAAGTGACTTTTTAGGTGAATTATCGATTTCTTTAAATAATTTAAATGCCTCAAAATTTATAACTTATTTATTTGCGCAGTTTATTAATAATATTGGTCGAACGGTCATTAACTGGAACACAGTCGGTCATTAATTGGTGTTTTTTACTTACGCGACATTTCTTTAGATTTTTGTGATATTGCTATATTTTAATTGTTAAAAAAATTATAAATCGAAAACATAATGCTCGAATGCACCAGAGATTATTTAAATATCATTTTTTACCAAATTCTCCTTGATTCCCGAGTAAAAATATTCAGGCGTCCACACTAGAGCGATGTGGTCTCCACAACGAAAAAGACGCGAAAATAGTCACCCAAAGGCTGTGGGCGCCTATATTTCTATATTGGCGCTTTTTTGGTTGTGGAGACCAGTACGCTCTAGTGTGGACGCCTCGAAAAGGTACCCACAATTTGGGGTATCGCCCACAGTAGTCACCTGCATATTGTGGGCGCTACTATAGGCGCTAGGTAATCCACAGAGCGCCAAAATTCATTTTAGCGCTAGTTTGGCGCTTTTTATCAAGCATGCTGAAATTTTCTAAGTCCGGTCTGGTCTTAGAAAATTTCAATCAACCCAATATTTTCTAAGTCCAAACTGGACTTAGAAAAATAATCGTCAGCGGTCTAAATATTTTCTTATATTATACATCATATACTTCTTGTCAATTGAAACAGCTAGGTGAATAGTTGGACATTAAATAAATTTATATATGCAGTGAACAATATTTAAAATGTATATATAAATACGTGTTTATTTTGATAAAATAATTGTCAGCGGTCTAAATATTTTCTTATATTATACATCATATACTTCTTGTCAATTGAAACAGCTAGGTGAATAGTTGGACATTAAAGAAATTTATATATGCAGTGAACAATATTTAAAATGTATATATAAATACGTGTTTATTTTGACAATATAATTACAAATAATATTATATATACCGATATAATAATATGTTTTTTTTTTTGTGAACAATATTTAAAATGTATATATAAATACGTGTTTATTTTGACAATATAATTACAAATAATATTATATATACCGATATAATAATATGTTTTTTTTTTAATTTCCGTTATCCATTCTAATGAGCACTAATAGGCCCAGGATTATATTATTTCAAGTAACATTTTACTTTTTATATAATATTTCCAGGCGCTACTGCGGGCGCTACTGCGGGGTATGGTCTCCACACTAGCGCTTTCAGGTTTTCGGGCGCTATTGCGGGCGCTATAGTGTGGGCGCCGAATCGCCGATAACGGCGCCTGGTCCGCGCTAGTGTGCGCGCTAGTGTGCGCGCCTGGTCACTTGCATAGCGCGCACAACATTGTGGACACCACTGAATATTTTTACTCGGGTTGGTCATCAATTGATACATTTACTCTATATAGTATGGGTTATTGTTAGATTTTTCTTGTACAAAAAAAAAAAATTCAGAAAATTTGTCTCTCTTTTCGAAATCTTGATTGGTAAGTGAGATTGGATTAGTTGGAATGGAGATTTTCCAAGTGCGTCTTTGTCTACAGAGTGAATTCTGAGAAAAAATCACGTATAACACGTATAAAGTGATCGAATTAGCTCTGATTCCTTTTTTAATTAGCCCGCTTGGCTTTCGTCTGTGATGCGACACACAGCTCTGGCGATCTGATCAAATATCCCGAACGTAACTGTTCTATTCGAGACTTTCCATATCCAGCCAATTCACGCTCTCTTTCCCCTTCGCTATTCGCTCCAAGTCTATTTACTTTCCGCTTGGAACCGCGTGTGCTACTCCTGCCGATAGCCCTGTAGCGTTCATGTGTCAATGTATATGTAACTCGCTTTTATTTCCAACGCGTGTATTTATAACAGTGTTTGTACTTCCAACTATGAGCGTTTTCCAATTTATAATTAATATACATATAAAAAAATGAGAATGAAAATTCTCTGTGGTTCAGATTGATTGCAATCGCATCAATTTTGTGTGCGATTTTTTAAATTCTCTTGTTTTTATCACGTGTATATACTCAATGTGCCCGACTTGGCAAAGGGTCGTGATGTGCGTCACTTTTGTTGGCCCTCGCAACTCGTCGCACTCATTGGCTACCTTCTTTGATGTTTTTTGTTGATTTTACGTCGTGTCGTGAAAAAAAACACGTGTCACTATATTAAGTTTTATTCTCGATGTGGAGATTATGCTCGATTGATGACAATTAAATTTATTTGTCTCTTAAATATTCTTAAAAATATTTTTAACAGAAATTTAACTAATATAATCGAGTGCTTCACTTTGAAGAAAGTGAGGTAGGTTTAGAATGAAATTTTTCTCGAAATTTAAATGAATCAGACTACGATTTGGGCCTGGAAAGTTTGTTTTTGTTTTTCCGGTTTATAACACGGACATTCCCTAGACTATCTTGATCTTTTGCCGGATTTAAACCGGAAAATTTCTTAGTTACTTCCATTTCGGCTGCCGAACGGCATTTTTAAGTAGATTTCATAAATCTAACTATTGCATTTATCCTCATGGTGGAATTTTCACCTGAATTTATCAGTATATGTTCTAATTCGTCGATTAGAGTTGAAAAATAGTAGTGGTCAAAAAATTTATATATGTATGTATATGTAATATAACCCAAGCTTGTTATCACGATAGCTGCCAAAGTAATCAAACGATCTTAATGAAATTTTATACACTTATTATTTGGGTCACTACCTTAAACGAGTTTGAATTTGAGCCATATCGGTCAGTTAGTTTAGAAATGGTGACCATTTAAAATTTCAAAAATCGTTAAAAACGCTATTATCGTGACTTTTTTTCGGAATAGCTTGCGAATGATAACAGATAGTTCATTTTTGAAAGAAGCATCTTGAAGCTTATAAAATTATCTTTAAAATGACCTGCTACATTTTTATTTTTCTGCATTTTTAATCGTTTTTAATGTAGATTAAACCTATACAAATGAAATCTACCTTACATCTCGGGTGAGGCCGAATTGCGTTTTTTTTTTACTTTTGGTTGATAAAAATCATTTCCATCTTACGGGGTCCGTTATGCCTCACTTTCCTTTGCATCGTTTTTACTTTTTTAATTTTTGAAAGTTCATTTCAAGCTTACCATTTTTCTGTAATTTCAATTTTATATAATATCGATTTATTTTTATAACAGGAAAGTAATAGATAAATGTCAAAAACTCTGTTTTGTTTATAAAAAAAAATTATTAAAACTTTTTTTTTCGTAAAAATAAAAAGTTTAGTTTATTGGATGATTATTTAAAGATGCAAAAAAAAAAAAGTTTTTATTTGAATATAATAGCGTTGATTAGTATTTTTTCACGCTGCAGAGTTCTATCTTACCGGCAGATCGGCTACACTTGCAGCGGCGTTCCCATAAACGAATTAGTGCACAGTATTAGCTTCGCTATTCAGAGATGAGACCGTGGAATAACCCTTTTGCGCTTCCTGCCGTTGAATACAGTAATTAACCGGTATACCTCGAATTACGGATGTCGCCTCGAGGATAGGAGGATTCGTATATACCGCGCCGCTACAGTTGAGCCAATTCAACGAAAGCGAGCGCACACATGTATTTATGGCGCGCGAGAGTTTGCCGGGGTTACGTTCGACAAATATAAGCTCTCCGTAAACGCGTAATAGGGTTAAAGGCATATAGCCACTATATTATCCTTCACGGTCTTTTTCACGCGACAGGATAATGAAGTTATTTCAAGTAGTTGGACTAAATTTATGTATACGTCATTGAACTGATCTTACTTGTATAGGTTTATCAGTTTCTAATGAGAATTTTTCAAAATAATCAAAAATTTTTATACAATTATGTTTGTTAATTTGATTGATTTACATGTTTAGTAAATTAAATGAATGATTTTTAATAAAAATTTCTAACACTTTAAAGAACTTCAAAGTTGCTATAATTTTTCATTTATTTTAAATATTGGAAAATTAATGGTTTAATTGAAAAAATTGAGATTATCGTTTTTTTGCACAAATTTTAAGGTTAAATTTGATGTAAGAATTTTTCTTTTGGAAATTAGCCTTTCTTACGGTTGAATGAATTTTTGAAATAATAATTTTTTATATTTTTGAAGTGAAACTTTTTTTGGCGCGCTTTTTGCGGACCAAAATTTTGCTTGGGACCAATCTGGCTTGACGCGTCAAATCTTCGGCGTCGCGTTCGACCAATCTTCGGCTCCCGAACGGTCTCAAGTATGGAAGGAAGCTACACCACGACATGTGAATACAGAAGTTTCACTTCTGCTGTGTGTTTGTAGTCGTACACTCATTTTTTTTTTATGTTTAAAAATACTGTGCTCTGTATATAGTCATGCCGTTTTTAGAAATATGTTTTAATGTTATTGAAAATTCACTTCTTATTCGAACTATAATGTTTGCATTGAAAATCGGAAAATGCGAATTTTTATAAAGTGTATATTAAAATTAAATTTTTTTATAAAACTCATAATTTTGTAAAAATTTGAATATTTTGTTACGTGCTGAGTGCTTGACGTTTTTATAAATTATTAAAATTATTTTGAAAGACATCCGAATGCATAAAGATCGCTGACGATGCCTTGGTTTTAAAAATCACTACTAAAGCAAACGCATGGTATTCAACGTGGCAAAATTACAATACACCTTCCACATAAAAAGTGTCAACTAAAAAGTTAATAAATAGCCGCGGGTTTTCGCATTTCCAACAGCCATTCTTGTGGTTCAGTCGTTCGAATAGGGTACTAAATTATTTTATCATTTATATAATTGTATTTTCGGTCATTGTTATTATTTTTATCTATTTTCGTTGTGTTTTGTTTATTGCCCGTACTAGAAGTGTTAAATTAAACTTAAAACTATTTTTATAAATTTATATTTATAAAATTTTCCTTATTAAAAATCTCAACAATTCGATATCTCAGGGGTCTATCGACACCCTAAAAATTGAAAAAGATGTTTTTTCTCAAAATTCTCTTTTTTCTTATATATATGCATCCAAAAAATTTATTTTTCAAAATCTCGAAATACCATTAAACTATTCATAATACTTTAGCAGCATGAGTACAATCATAACTGGACTATAACTTGCATCGAGCAAATTGCATAGTGCGTACCTACCGAATCTATATCAGAACGAGCATATAGAAGGGTAGATAACGTGTGTTCGTAAGCGTACGGCGTAGGAATGAGCTTAGTACCTGCCGCGCGCGTTCCTCTGAGTCACCGTGAATTTTTTTTTATTTATTCAAAAGGGGTGCCTCTTGCGATACTTTGTCGGGGCAAGTAAAATAGGGGGACTCATATCGATCAAATAGCCATCTTGTTTACGAGCCACGTGTCGCCCCGGTGAGCACATCGTGTGCCAAAATGGCACACCTGCGTTCTTATAAAATTATATACATTGTTTTTTTTTCTTTTAGTTTTTCTTTTTTCAATTTTGGTCAGTATAAATTTTTTTTCTATCGGGGAGGAGCAACTTCCCGCGCGATATAAGGTCGACTGATTGACTAACGTGTCAACAGCAGAAGATCGACCCTTCTCTATATTATTTACGAAGAGAGAACATGTCAGGATGTGAAAGGCAAAAGGGAGTTCTCTCGTAACAGAGTCGAAGACAAGAGAAAGCACCGCAAGATCAAGCGTGGAAGATTATCTTGATATTGCATTTTCTATATATATTAAATTGCCAAATTATATACACGTTGATGTAAGAAAAAAAAAATCCTAAACAATATATAAGAACGGCATTTTATCGTTTATATTTATTGTATTCGAATACACTGTTAAAAATAATCGTAAATTTAATAGCTTAATATTTCTGAAATTTTTATATTATTCAATTAAAAAAATTCTTTATCAGAATTAAGATGTTTTTTTCGAAAATTTATCACGTCAGCTGAAAATTTTGAAAATATTTTTTAAAATTCATTTCTTCGTTCGCGAATTTTGCTAACTGTTTAATCAACGAACGTTTAATTAGTTGGATATCTTCGACACATTTATGTGCAATTTTGCAGTATCTTTCGTAGAGCTAATGTAAAAATTAAAATACAAATTGAAATTTTTCTGAATCTTTCAAAAACAATTTTGGAAATTTGAGAAAATAGTTTTTTAAAATACTTACAAATTATACTACAAAATCTGAAGGCTTTAATCATTGAATATTAAAATGAGATGCATTTTTTAATATTATACCCCCAAAAATACAGCTTCGCTGTAAAAAAATAGACGCCAAGTTCATGCGCCTCCACAAAAATATGTGAAATCGTTCAATTAATAACCAAGTTCAGAAGTTCTCATGAATTTTATTAATAAGTAGTGAAATAATTTTAAAAACTAGGAATTTTGGAAGTTATAAACCAGCTTTCCGCGCCTTTGTATTCAAATTACGACGTTAAAGGCGCGCCGAGCAGGTTTATAACTCCCAAAATTTCTAGTTTTTAAAATTATTTCACTACTTATTAATAAAATTCATGAGAACTTCTGAACTTGGTTATTAATTGAACGATTTCACATATTTTTGTGGAGGCGCATGAACTTGGCGTCTATTTTTTTAC
>MVJL01009356.1:0-19393 GCA_002156465.1 Macrocentrus cingulum | reverse complement strand
TTTTGTATTTTTTGTTGTGAGTATAATTGACAGATTGCTTTGGATATAGGGGATGATTTTTTTTTGATTGATTTTTAAGATATGGGGAAAAGTGGAAAAAAGTTTTGTGTTTAATTTAGGGTGTTTTGGGGATAGGGGTTATGGGGTTTTTTGGGAGGATTTTAATTCATGAGTTTATGGTTGATGAGGTGGTTTAGGGTGGTTTTTTGTTTTGGAGGTTATTTATTATTCCCCTTTGAATGGTGGGACGCGATAAGATTTTTTTGGACTACACGTGAACTATCAGTGATACACGTATATTTTGACGTTGATTTATATATACGGGTTTTTGTAAGTATATAGGGTGGTTTTAAGGGTCTGAGATACTCTAGATCAAGGGCTAGCTCAATTTCAGCCACGTGGAGACTCGATAAAATTATCCCCATGACTGAAACACACACCAGAGAATTTATACTTTATTACACTTTGTAAAAATCTTAAAATCACTACCACCATCGCGTTAATAGAGTGAAAAGGGCGAAAAATCTTTGTTACATCAGTCAAAAATAGTCGAATTCATTTTATCGATGAGGAAAAAGAAAAAAATGTATTTCTCAAATATTCAACGGGTAGTTTTTGCAATTTTTCTCCGTTTTTTGTCGATAACTTGATATCTAAGCGAGATAACGAAAAATGTTATAGAACCAAAATCATAGAGAATCTACTTTTTATCAAAAAAGATAGAATAACATTTTTCGATATTTTGCTTCATTTTCGAGATATTTTGAAAAATCAAAATTTCCTAAATTCGGTCATATCTCAAAAATTCTAAGAGATACAAAAAAATTTATGTAACATTTTTTATAGGAAATTTTCTCCCAAATCATTCAACTCTAACAATATTTTTCATTATATCGCTCAATTACCGAATTATCATCAAAAATCCAAAAAAAAAAATCACAAAAACCCGGCGATTTCCATGAAATTATGCTCAAAAAAATTTTTTTTTCTTTCTAAAAGTCATCCTAAAATACTTAAACATAAATAAATCATACTTTAAAATAATATTAAATTATGTTTTCATAATTTTTAAGGTATTCTTACCCCAACAATTGAATTAAGTTCGGTCATTGTGACCTGCTTTGCTCTTTCCACTGCTGTCAACACTTGCTGTTGATGGTCTTGATTTAAAAACGGTAGAATTTGAACAATTATGGCATTCAGTCTCTTTGATATCTCAGTCTGAAAATAAAAATATCATCAATTAATTACCCTGAGTAAATATACAAAAAAAATTCTTAAAATTTATTCAAAAAAAAAACGGCAATAATAACATAACAAATAAATCCAAGTAAATTATTACTGTTGTCAGTTTGAAAAATGTGTGTTTTTCGTGTATACTCTATTATTATATTTGTATTATTATTGTTACATGTATAATTCACATAAATACACTTTCTACGTGGGCTAGAAAAAAAAAGTTACATATAAAAAACGCGACAACAAACAAGAATTATTTATATCTCTTCTACGCCCTCGCATACACTCCTGCTTTTTCATCCTCACACGTTACCATAATAACATCGCGTTTTTTTCCCTCTTTTTTTATCTTATTTTAACCTGCAGCTTCTGAAAGCACATTTTTTTTGTCCTCAACTTCTTTTGCCACTTCTCGCGGCTCTGCCAAGTTAAACCCACACACGTACGTATATTCAAACATGAAAGAAAAAAATAAAAAACTAAAAAAAAAAGTGCCGGACGCCTTTGGCACCGCGGGAGATCAAGCGACGCGTGAGGTGAGACCTCAGTCGTAAAATCCTCTAATAAGATTATACTCG
Organism: Macrocentrus cingulum; assembly: GCA_002156465.1. Lineage (NCBI taxonomy): Eukaryota > Metazoa > Arthropoda > Insecta > Hymenoptera > Braconidae > Macrocentrus > Macrocentrus cingulum. The sequence goes on along the minus strand of MVJL01009356.1, from coordinate 17,576 downwards.
CGAGCTGCTGTACCATCCACGTACATATATTTCAGTTAAAATGCGTGGGAGAGACACTAAAACGTTGAGAAATACTGTTAAAATATTTTTTTTCTCAAACATATACCAACTAACTCATCGAGTAGCTTCTAGTTTCGAATGAACACGCAAAAGTAATAAAAATTATTGCATAACGACATGTAGATTACCGCCATTTTGACGCTACACATGTTATCTTATAATTATAACAACATTCTATAATTTATTCCGTCATGCACGTATAAAAAAAAAAAAAAAAACATTTTCCTATCCATTATAAAATTTTCAACTATTCTGATTAATTTTCAAATTTTAAACATATATCATTATATATTGCATAATATATATAATTTGTTATTCATTTTTAATTGAAAAAAAAAAAATTTGAAATGATGTAAAATATTGCAAATATTTAATTTATTAATAAATATACTCGATAAAAAATAAAATATACCAAGTTTAATTATAATTTTGATGAAAAAAAAATTCAAATTGAAGATTTTTTCAATTTTTTCAGATAAAATAATTTGAAATTTGATAAAAGAATAATGAATACTTTGATTAAATATTTTTTTTGCGGAATAAAACGATGGAAAAATTCTATGACTATTCTGGCACACATGTATAACTGTCGTTCGACACGTGCAATTTGAGCAAACACATGTCTCGCAATGTTTCGAACGTATATCGATTTTATAAAAGCAGTGAAACAGCCATATTTTGCCAGCGGATGATGATATACATTAAAACGTATATTTCTGAACAAGGTTGCAAATGTGTATCCACGAGTCATATCTATACGAACAAACTAAACATTGACACAGCTAATACCCGCTAATCTATACCCGGTGCTTTAATTACTCGGCACATACGTATATATATCTCGTGTGTGCTGATGTATGAAAAAGTATATACAAGAGAGAAAAGGAATTTATACGATAAGCCATCCATCTCGCTTATCACTTAACGGTCGGCGTCTATCAATCTTTGTCTCTAATCTAACCCAAATATCTCCAACTGGAATATAGTTACGTTCATTTGAGGTGTTTCATTAGCATATTTACTAGAAAATGACTATCATGATGCACATAACATTTGAATTAAACATCTAAATGAATAGTTATAACGATGCCTAGACGAGAAATTTCAATAAAAAATTACCCTATATGCTATACACAAGTGACGAGCAAATGACGAAACTTGAAAAAAATACCGTTATAAATTTTAATATTAAATATATCATTTTTTAACAACAATAAAAAATTATTAATTTCATTTTTAATCGTATTTTCGCTTTTAAATGCTTAAAGAAAAAATTTGGAAAAAAAAAATTAATTTATCCGTTTTAGGGTGGCGAAAAAAACCGATTTTTTTTTTTTTTGAGTCTCGTTATATCTCCATTCAAACGTTTTTTTAAAGGTCAGAAATATACGAATTTTCAAATTTTCAAAAATGGTTAAAATGTGATTGAAATTTTTTTTTTTTGTTTTCATTATACACAGTGGATTATTTTGGATGTAATTTAAATAATTTTTACAAAATTTTAATTAAAAATATGAATTTTTAAGGGTTATTTACGAATTAAAAAAATTTCTAAAACAGATATCCGTCGTCATTTCATTCGGTTCAGTCGCGGTAATTATACTTTTTTCGAAATCTCAAATCAAAAAATTCAAAGGATGTGCGCAAAACACTCTATACAAATATTCTCGACAGAGTAAAAACAATTATATTCACGGAATTTTTTAATTAGCAATAATTCTTTAAAATAAATAATTTGATGGTAAAAAAAAAATTTTTCACAAGTATAATTTCATAAAAAAAAAAAAACAATATCTTGAGAACAACAATTTAATAATAATAATAATAATAATAATAATGTAGAAAGGTAGGTATTTGCAAGCACACCTGTTCGAGCATCAGGTACAACCACAACGAGCGTTAATTCACAGGTGTAAGCGGAGCCATTGTTATTAATCGAGGAAAACGCTTCGCCGAGAGCCGCACCTCGTAAAAGTAATTACCCGTTATCGTTTGCCACGACGAGAAAATCGCTGGGGAGTATTAACTGTGTGCTCAGCTCTAGTCCTCTCCCAAGTATAATAAAGGCCGTTAATATATATAGATATAATACACACATTGTATTTGTGTGTGTGTGTTTTCGCAATGGCAAAATGTGTGTGCTGACAAAAATAACTAGAGAGTGCGCGCAGGGAGACTCTGTGTATAACGGTGTCGGCGGAGAAAAGTGTGGGAAGTTGCGCGGGTAGGGGAAGAAAGCCACTTAGCGTTTCAAGATATAAAGTCGGGTTATTTATTGTGCGCGTCAACTAAACATTGCATTTAAACATCTGACGCGTTTGTGTGTGCTTAGCGTGCAGTAATTTTACGCCACTTTATGGGTCCATGTGTGTATACTGTATTATATATATCTCACCTGTTTATGCATCTCCACATTTAACCCATAAGACATCTCATAGTACTGCAACAAAAAAAAAAAAAAAACATTTTTTAGCATAAAAATATCATGAAAAAAAATCCCCTATTAAATTCAAGAAAAATTTCTTTTTAATTCGAACAAAAAAAAACAAATGTTTTTTCTCTTAAAAACTTTTTTAATCATCAAAAAAATATGAAAATTCATATTTTTTTATATAAAAAAAAAAAAAAAAAAAAAAATTATTTCAATTTGAACAGAAAAATTTTTTTCGGTTTTTTTCCTCTGTTATTTGATTTGTTTATGATGGGGGGAAAAAAGGAATGTTTTAAATATATCTTGTGAAAAGCATGGCAATTACAAGGTTCTAGTTAAAAAGTATTTTTTTTTTTTTTTTGTAAAAGAATTTTATTGGCTTTAAACAAAAAAAAAAGGTATACCTCGAGATAAATCTCGCGTAACTCTTGTAGTTTTCCCGAGATATTTGCAACACAAAAAGACTCTCGACAGCTCATTTTGCACGAGGTTATACCTCTCTTGGCTCTTTTTCCCGTGATTAAACGCTAGAACACATAACTTTACTGGCAGAATTTCCTCGCGCGCGGGTAATTAAAGCGTTAACGAAGTCTCTTACATTTTTTTCTCGGGATATTAAAAAAGAAAGTGCATGTCTATATAATTTTTCAGAGTTTTTCACCCAAGTGTATAGATATATATATATATACAGCGGAGAATGATTAATCACGGAAAATTAGCATTCATATAGCGCCAAAGCCCTGCAGGCAAAGTCTGCTCTGATGAAGACACGCAAGTCATCGTTAACCGCGATAATTGCAATGAAAAGAGAAAGAAAGATGAAAGCTCTCGCGCGCAGTAGAATCCTCTTATTCCTCAGCGCTCTCATATTCAGCGCGCGATATGTCTATGCTTGAAACCGCTTGCTCAGCTTACAGGTTCTTAATTTTATGGGCTATTAGTCTAGTAATTACCTGGGCGAATTAATTGCAGCGTAAGTGAGTTAGTCGACGGTGGCATGGGCGACGCCTGAGCCGCGCGAATATACCCAGGGAAAATGAGACGAAAAGAGAAAATGGTATAAAGTATAGAGGAGGAATGGAATGAGCATCAGACTCGGCGCGCAAAGAGGTGTGGTCTTGTATAATTGAGAAAAACATCGCCCCTCTATATAGAAGAGTTTATTGAATTTCCTCCCCGAGCTGCCGAGTACCTATATACACTATATTGCTCAAGTATAATTTGTTGTCGACACGACGCCCCTGATTGCACCAAATCGTTTTAATTGACAATATGAATACTTAAACTGAAAAAAAAAAAAATATTTTCAATCCTAAAAATTAAACCGAATATTGAATAAATAAAAAAAAAAATCAAATTCTTCAATTTTCAAAGAGATTTTTATGACATTTTTTCGTTTTTTTTTGCGATAACTCAGTAAATAAGGAAAATAATGAAAAATATCACAAAAGTAAAATAATAGAGAATTAAATTTTCTTTAAAAAATCTAGAATAAACTTTTTTTATATTTTGCCTGGTTTTTGAGATATTATAAAAAATTAAAATTACAAAAAAAAAAAATCAGTAATATCACAAAAACTGAAAGAAATACATTAAAAAAAAATTATTTCAAATTATTTCACATTTTTTATAGAAAATTTAAGTCATAGTTATTAAAAAAAAAATTACGAAATTATACGAATTTTTAAGAGCCTAATTTTAAAATTTCGTGAAAAAATTTTTTTTCTTATTGCAAGAAAAATTGTTTTAAAATTTATTTTAAGACATTTGAATGGAATTTGTTAATTTTTTGCATATTATGGATATTTTATATTGTTTAAATTATCTAGAACGTTATATTTTATAAATTTTGGGATTAAACAGAGTATAGGGACATGTGTTCAGTTATATAGAGCTGTTATATCGAAATTTACTGGCTCGCGTTTCAATAAATCAACGGCCTGACGACTTCCTCCGCGTCGTCAGCTTGATTAATAGTGTTTAAACTAGTCGCCTCCGCGCGCCAATTAAGTCTATACACGAAGCAAAGAAGCCAAGAGAAAGACGTGCCATACATGAAGAAATGATGTCGGAGCTATATATGTCGCTGTACAACTATAGCTATATATATACAACTATTAATGTGAACAATATAAAAATAAAATTCCCCATCATTGCAATCTAACAAAAAAAAATTTTTTCTTCACATAAAGATATTTTCTTTATATCTTACCATGACATAATGCCGTTGAATTTCTATTTTCTCCCCCGCCATTTTCTCACACTCCAACTTCATGCTGAAAAGCAGAAAATTTTTTTTTTAATATCAATAATTTTCATATGTCAAATGGAAAAAAAATTATTTTTTCAAAACTTTTATAAATTATAAAAAAATACCATTCAGCCCCACCCAAGATTTTGATCTAAATTAAAACCGATTAAAATTGGGGAAAAATAAAAGTATAGTAGGTCATTTTAAAGATAATTTCGTAAGCTTTAAGATGCTTCTATCGAAAATAAACTATCTGTTGTCATTCGCAAGATAATGACAAATTCAGGTGAAAATTCCACCATGAGGACAAATGCAATAGTTAGATTTTATGAAATTTACCTAAAAAAACGTAGAGTTCATTCAGTGGCAGTGACCTCACTGCGTTTATCGAGGTGTATATATAATAACTGAGTGAACTCTAGCAAGTGGATGAATATAAAAACAGCAATATCACCCGGAAGTATACAGGAGGAAATCAAGAGCAGAGAATAAAACTGAACTATAGAACACGGAAATTTGCTTTGGTCCCTCTTTCATACATGGTACTTTTGAAATTTTAATGAAGATGTACGATGAGTAATGTACCATATGATATTTTTCTCTATTATACGATATATAGCTATACATTATGCCGTCAGTTTCTTTTGTTATACGGAATAATAACAAAAATTGTACCCCTCTGTGCAGTTCATAACCTCGCGGACTATAACATAAAAGACTTCTAACAACTTCTATATATAGATTCTCGCGTGCAACTCAAGTTTTCGTCAGCTGCAAAAAGTTCCGCGCTATACACCTGCTTCACAAGCAAAGTGTGAACAGTATATATACATGTGAAAATGCCCATCACACAACCAATATAATATTCTCACTGAGACACAAAAAAAAAACTTGAATTTTTATCAATAAAATATAAATGATTGGCGTGAAGTGTCGGAAAATTTTTTTTTTTCTCAGCTTAACCGTTAAATACTAACAACCCGAGTAAAAATGAAAACGTCCAAATACCGTCCAAACTGCGTCCGAATGCCGTCAATTTTATTTCATGTCTAAATCTCGTCCAAACAGCGTCCAAATCCCGTTCGCTTTTTGGACATTCCGTCCAAATGCCGTCAGCTTTTTGGACGCATAAGGTCACTCGTCCAAATGACGTCGTAATACCGTCAGCTTTTTGGACGCATTAAGGCTCGTCCAAATGCCGTCCACACGCCATCAGCTTTTTGGACGTCTGTTAATCATATTCCTCGTCGAATATCTATGTCCAACAATTTTTTGGACTTAGAATATTTTTCTGAGATACAGAAATTTTATAAGGCTCGTAGCACAGTGGTCAAGACCATGCGGCTGCGACTCGGTGCAACGTGGGATCGCGCCTCGGTTACGGCAGTTTTTTTTCCGGGCTGTGAAGGATCTCAAGATTGACCATTCTCTTGATAAGAGATACGGAGGTCTCTAATTCTGTGAGATCTATTCGTTAGCTACGGAGAAAAATCTTAAAAAGGCAAGACAACGTTACGAAAGAATACGAAAACAAAAAGGCCGCGTAAAAACCTATATACTACGCCTGCACTGATAGAAAATAATGGTGCTGAGTGCCATACTCGTATAGCATTTTGGGTGCATACCCGAATTATGTGAAATTCCACTATATATTTGGGCAATATTTAACGTAATAAATTGATGACTGCGCCGAGGAGGCGGTCTAGGTAGTTTTTTATGATTTTTGCAGTGAATCTGTCCAAAGATTTCAGATTTTTTTCTGTTTATTTTAACAAAAATATGTGAAGTCCCATCAAAATACAGGTTCGCTGTATAAAAAATATGCGCCAAGATCATGCGCCTTCACAAAAATCTGCAAAATCACTATATTAATGACCAAGTTCGGTAATTGTCATTAATTTTCTTAATTATTAATAAAATAATTATGAAAATTAGAGATTTTGAGTGCTATAAATCTGATTGGCGTGCGTCTAATTTCTTAGATTTAACAAAAAGACGCGCAACAGTTGGTTTATAACTCTTAACTTTGATTTTTTAAAAATTTTCAAAATTTGAGAAAAAAAAAATTGGAAAAAATAATGGAATCATAAATTTTTTGGGGGAAAAAAATTAAAATACGATAATAAAGTGAAATTATTAAGGTGCATAAAATTTTTTTAAATGTATTTTGTTTATATTATGATGTCGAGATATGTATTATGTCACATGCGTTGAATTTCAATAATAAATCTGAGTATGATTTTTATACATGTAATATTGATCGATTTTTTTTTCACTCACTGTCAATACTCCATTTACAGTATGATTTTTTTCTTCATGCGCCCGTTATTTCCCTCTTCCGGCAGAATCGTGACGCGATTGTGGACGAAATTGAGTTCGCCATATAGTCGGATTCTAGCCGTCTGGGAAGGAAAACGGAATAGAGATTGGACGGACGCCCGATTGCTTTTCATTCTCTACCAGTGCGTGCACGTTATTCCACAGTAGGTTTTTACCGAACAATGAACCACGATGCTCCTGCACTCTAGAAATATCTTTATCTATTCTGTATCTATTATCTAGGCCAGACTCTTATATATCTATACTCCCAACAAACCCGTAATATATACATCAGTAAAAAATAATTTTCAACTATGCCAATAGAATTTTCTCACCTCTTTCTTGCATCCCTTATTGCATTTAAAGCTTTTGTTTCATTGCCAAAAATGTTCTCTCAATTTTCGGGTTTTTTTTTTTTTATTTTTGAACGAAAACTCGGTAAATAAGCAAGATAACAAAAAATATCATTCTAACTAAATGATTTAAAATTAAATTTCCTACAAAAAACGTGGAATACAATTTTTCGTATTTCTCTTAATTTTGGAGAAATTTTGAATTAATAAAAATTCTTATTTTTCAAAATATCTCGGAAACAAAGCAAAATATCATAAAAATTCATTCCAAATTTTTTATCGGAAATTTAATTTTCTATGATTTATCTTCAATAACATTTTTCGGTATTTTGTTTATTTACAGAGTTATCGAGACATTAACGATCTATTGTATCTATTTTTATAGACAATCGTTAAAACCTAACCTATAAATTTTTTTAACCAATCACTCAATTTTCCGCTCAATTAAATTTTTATACAGAATTTATACACTTAACTAGCTTTTACAGCAGCTAAAATTTAATAAACGATCGACGATTGATTTTAATAACCATATATAGACACAAATCCTCATACAGGATGCTTTTATGAAGATTGCAGTTGTATAACGGAACTAAAATACAAGATGACACCTGGGGGTAGTGTGCCATAACCTCGAAATAAGTCTTCACTATGATAAATAAGTGAAAATCAGAATTAACCGTCATTGATGCAAGGGTGGAATAAATGAAAAAAAATGATCTATAGTCCAAAAACAAAATAAATCTGTCATTTATCAAATTCGATCGTACCAAACGTCTGTCCCTTTATATCCAACGATCTTTATCGCCCTCAACTGTCCCCCGAGGGTGATAAAGATGACCGGAAAACCGCCCTCTTTTGCGCGAGAGACGCAAACTCTGCAAGAATGCACACAAAAGAGCGAGAAATCTTATCACCATTAATTTTACACTCATTCGTTAAAAATAGTATATTGCACACCAAGGGAGGAAAGTTAGTCATGACAACCACACGGATTGTGATGACTAACTTTTCTCCTGTGGTGCGCATATACTTCTTTTGGCCACATCTGAAATGGAAAATTCGATTCAAAGTAGGTGAAAAACAGTGGCTGAAGGTTAGGAAAAATAGCATGATAAATATTTTCTCGATGTTCTTTTGTCATAGGCTGCAGAGAACACGACGATTAGCTATAACCTGAAGGAGGTCGTTGCGGCAACTCGAAGTAAAGATATCCGACTGAAATTTACATTTTTTTTTTTGAAAAAATGTTTAAGAATTTTATGTAGTTTTAGTAGCTATAATTATTTGTTTCGATGTTTTTAATTTTGCATTTAACATGTAAATGGCCTATATCACACTATAGATCGCGCAACAATCTCCTTAAATCTAAATAACAAAACGTATAGCTACTGCGAGCGGGCGAAGCCCATTCGTCAGCTCATACAAAGCAATTACAAAACTAATTTTTTTAGAAGTTGTCTTTAATAGCTTAGCGATTAAAAACAGCCAACGTAACAATAAAAAGATTAGTTATTATTCTACACTGATAGAAAATAATGGTGCTGAGTGCCATACTCGTATAGCATTTTGGGTGCATACCCGAATTATGTGAAATTCCACTATATATTTGGGCAATATTTACTATACGCATAGCTGAAAATGCTACACGTATGGCTCATTCTCTCATACTCATAGTATGGTACATAATACTACACATTTGGTAATCGTTACTATACTAGCAAGACACACGTCGTATACGTATAGCAATACGCCGCATGAGTGTATAGCGACACATCGCATACGTATAGCGATACGTAGCATACGTATAGCGATACGTAGCATACGTATAGGAAAAAGTGCTATACTGGGTAGTAAAAGTTGTCACTCATAGGTCGCCATGTTCTATGTGGTGCATCTATGCCAGATGTGTGAATGTGTTGGGTATCCATGTGCAGGTCGAGCGCTTAAACCCCGCATTTGAGCAAAAAATACTATGGTTGAATTAGTTGCCCGGTTGGCTGCGGGGTAAGACGCTCGTCTTGCAACACGGAGAACCGAGGTTCAAATCCTCTCATGGTTGCGGGGTTTTTTTCATTCGGAAATTTCCCCGCCCTATCGGTGATATCAAATTCTGATACCTCGATGATTACAATTGCAAGAATAAAATCACTTTAGACAAAAAAAAATCCGTGGTAAATATAATATTTTTTAAGATGATAATACTCGTGCTATACGGATAGCTTTTTGTGCTATACGAATTGCATCCTGTGCTATACGGATAGAATTTTCTACCACACAGTATGGCACTTTTCACTATACGGCATAGCATATTTTACCAGTCGTATGGCAGATTTTACTAGTATAGAATAGCATTTTCTACCATATTTCGGTTATACACCCAAAATGCTATATAATATGGCACTGCGTACCCTACTAGATGGCGCTCAGTACCATTATTTTCTAACAGTGTGGGTATACGCGGGATACAAATACCTCATTTTTAGTAAAATGCTATGTACCATAAATATCTTATCATATTCATAATAATTTTTTATTTTATATATATAGACATAAAACGGAGCACATTGGGATGCGATCTGGACGCGATTTGGACGACCCCAGAAAAAATTATTTTTACTCGGGAAAATTGCAAAAAAAAAAAATTTCACCGAAAATTCTCAATGTATAATCGCTAAAAATTTTATTCAAAATTAAATTTTGATTTTTCAAAGAGAATAAAAAACATTAAATTGAAAATAAAAGTATTAATTTGAATAAAAAAAATTAAAAGTCGATAAAAATAAATTTTACTTTCCAGAAATTTACTTGTATCTTAATAAGCAAAAAAAAAAAAAGTAACACTCATTAATTAAAAACTGCTTCATTACGTATTCCAGCGGGTTTAATTCCGTAATTAAATAGCAAGATTGAAATCAAATCGTTCTACACGAGTGTAATTATTGTAATAACTGAATTATACAAGCACACGAATGATTTTTAGAATTTTTTCTTTTTTTTTTTTATACAAGAAAAAGGAAATAATAAATAAGAAGTTACATGCGGTATACTTACTTGTGGTACTGTGCTTGAAGAAAATTAAACTCCTCCTTAATCCTGTCGCAGGAATCACTAACCGTAAACTTGAACGGTTGCCCGGGCTGCGGTGGACCCTGAAAGCAAAACAAGAGTAACATAAGTGAAAGAATGAAAAAGAAAAAAATACTAATGCCCAGTGAAACGTATATTATACATATATATAAATGCAACGTGGCTATATGCTATGGGAGAATAGGCGGCCGCCGCGAGCAGGCAATACGCCTCGACGAAAGCGAGACCGGATGCAATAAATTATCCGCGAATCAAGGCTGGTCAGCGAGGCCGAAACAAGCGAAAAAACAAGCCTCGAAACCTGTAAGACATAAAAAAAACAACGATTTCAACCCAAAAAAAAGCGAAGAAAAAAAAATCAACGACTAGAAGACAAATACAAAAAACGAAAATACTGTTTCACGCACTCTTGAACATTTGTAATCCAGATGGCGCCACACGTTTGTTCATTGTCACAGTGTTCAACCAGCCAATTAAATCTTGTCGTGCTTCAGTGCAACAAATTTATAAATGTATAAAAAAAAATTTCAATTTTCACTCATGTTTCACAAATGTAATAATTACACCCAAAAGCAATTAATCAACAAAACAAAAAACCAAAATTACAACAAAATTTAATTGAATAACTCTCAAAAGTCTGTTTAAAAAAATTAAAATATTTTTGAAAATCAAATTTTACGATAAAAAAAAAAAAATTTTTATGTTTTTTTTTTTTTACTTATAAAATTTGGAATAAAAAAAAATTTTTTTCCTATCATTATTCAATAAAATTCAACCAATTTTTTTTACAAGGTAAAATTCGATTTTAAAAAATTATTCAAGTAAATAAAAATAAAGAAAAAAAATTTTTTTTTGAGCGTATGTTCTATATTGTGTTAACTTAATGCTATATAGGGAATTCTGGAAATTTTTAATTTATTTGCCAGAAAGTGTACACATCGCGTACGCTTTGTCCATAACTCTGGCAATATTTACAGAAGTCATACGTAAGTGCGGACATACATCATAAGCCCGGTGCACATACATGTGTCGAATGATTAACTCGACGCAGCTGCAGTCTGTCGGTAGAAAAGCAAATAAAGACAAAAAAATGGTTGGTATACGCATATCCCAGGAGAATATCTATATAACGACGAAGCAACGGACTCGCGGAAGCTCATCACAGAGAGCACACGATCGAGACAGAGAGAGCAGACAACAGAAGCAAGTCAAACCGGTATGTTTGTCCTTTCCTCTCACCCTTTCCACACATCACGGCGCTTATATATTCCGCTCAGACACGGACACGAGTTGCACACGCGGAGAGACACACGCTCAAACACTACACAGAGTCGACATGATCTCAACTGACTGGCGCGCGCGCTACATCGAGCTGTTGCGGTACCCGCACGAGCTAGATGCTACATACATGCATTTACACGTCAGACAGAGATGCCCAGAGCGGCGTGTTAATTACATGTTTGCGGTGTCCGCGAGGATTACACGCTACAACCGAAACTATGGGCTTGGTCAGTATAGCCGCCGATGCACATCACCAACACTGCGCGTTTGCACCGCAGAGAAGCGCAACACGGCCCTGCTGCGACTACTGTCTCGATAGACACCCGGCGGGACAGGTTAACTCGTGAGTTACTGCGCGTGTAAATCTCGCGTTTGCTTCTATTATGCATGGCCACACGAGCGAACCACACGCTAGGAAAATTCAAGCAACATCCGCTAGTGAAATTGGGTCGGAAAAAACTCACTTTTTAACACAGAACGTGATAAACTATTTATTTCTGTCCATCAATTAGAGTGGCGCAAAAACCGTCTTTTTCAGTTTTTTGGGTCTCGTATAAAAAAATCATAGTTCATCATGTTTTATAACAGAATTCTGCAAAAAATGGTCAAAATGTGATTTTAAAAAATTTTTTCGTCCTGTCTTTTGCTATAGCAAATTTTAGATAGGATATAAATAGGTTTTACGAAATTTCAGTTCAAAATATTTATTTTAAGAGTTATTTATGAATTTAAAAAAATTTTTAACTATACATTGATTTCAATGTTCTCGAACGACTTTTTCATAATAATATTTAAGATGTTTTTTTTTTTTTATGTAAAATACATTACAAAATAAAGAAAATGAACAAATGCAACGTTTTAATGTTGATAATCATAAAAAATAGTGCGAAAAAATTGTTTTTAATTATATTTTGACCTTTTTTGCAAATTTCAAAATTCGTGAGAAACCTCTAAAAATGCTAGTATCATTTTTGAGGGCTCTCAAAATTTGTTGCGCCTGTTGACACGTCTTTTCCCACGAAAAGCCCATGAAAAACATATATCAGTACACGTCAGAGATATCAGAGCAATTATCGATAAAGCCTGGCTCAACGAACTTTCCCACGAAAACTGTCAGTTCTTGCCGGTTTTTTGGTGAGTGCTAACGTCTCTAGGAGCGCAATAAGTGAAAATTTTTACATATTGCTATTTTTTATCTATTTTCACACTATATAAAAATTTTTTCTCAAGTTAAATCCTATTAAAAATGAACTTTTGAATATGGAAAAAATTAAATAAAACTCTGTCCTCGACATTTTGGAAACATTTATACTAAAATTTCTCATGTTTTTGAGTTTAAAATTATTTAAAAAATATAAGAATATCAATTATATTCGAATATTTTCAAGTAGGTTTTTCCAATTCGTGAATTTTTTTTTTTACGTTTAATTACGATAAATATATTTTTATTACGTTTTTCCAGCTTTTTTTTCAAATAATTGAATTCGTCGCGACTTATTCTCTCAATGAGGTCGCATTTCTGCGAGGCATTTCACGATGAGCTCGACCGGGCAGATTACTTGCAGATAAGTCGCATCTGTCAGAAATAATTCTCGGGGGCGAGGAACAAAGTGGAATAGGGTGGCGATGAGCGAGGGGTTGCGGGAGGATAAGACAGGAAGGTCTTATCTCGGGATAAGAGGGTACAACGAGCACCTCGTGACCCTGATGACAATCAGGTCGTTGTGAACGATCAACTCAAGACTCACTTCACTCTTCTTCTTTATACCGCCGCCGCTGTGCGACCCAGCTTTTTCGTATAATGCTTCTGGCAAAGTAAATTGATCGAAGGATCTCCTATCTCCCTTTACTTCCATATAAAGACACTTTCTAAGGCTATATTGCCGCGCCCCCGCATTTTACTCCATTATTTTTTTAGCTGGATATTTACTCGCTGTTATAATAATTTTATATTGTCCTCCACGACTATATATAAGCTATATGACTCTCCATAAAATTCAAGTATAATTACCGCCGATCGCATTTGTGAAGATCTTGGAAATACGGGAAAGAAATCAAGTTGGATTTCTTGATAAAAACAGAAAACGGGTTTTGTTCAGAGCAAACTCGCGCGCAGATTGTTCTGAGAATTTCAGACTCTATATAGAGCTGTATATATATGTATTTAGGTGTGGTGAAAGGAGTAAAAAAAAATTGTCTGCAGGAAGAATTCAAAACAAATGACGACAAAATAATAGCAATTTAAAAATGAAATATATTTTTGTTAAAAAAAAAATGTACATGGGGATTCAACAGGAGATTTATGAACTTCCTTCAACACTTAAACTTTACAACCCTCCTGTTTTTTAACCACCTTTTTTGTTCAATAAAGAAAATGGTTATTTTTAGATGGAGAAAAATTTTTATTTATGTATTTATATGTAATTGAGGTGTTAAAAAAAAATTCCTTTTTTTTTGTTATTCATGGTGTTTTGCGATATAGTATAGATGTATTTTACTGATGGCATATATATATATAGGGTCGACGAGTTCTCAGAGTAGGAAAAAAAAATGCGCGTAATGCCAGTGGCCATTGAACTGTCAGCAGGAGTTCGCGTCGACGTGCAAAATACTTCAAGTTCGCTGGGAACGCGATAATACTCTCTCACGCGTGTGAATTGCCATTCTTTTATTTATTTATTTATTTCCCCAACACTTGTGTCACACACATATAGAAAATGCAGAAGAGCACACCCAAGTATAAAAGTTCTTATGCATTTTTTGTAATTAAATCCTTGAAAAACAATTTTTTTCAATCAAAAAATCTAAATTTTAGACAAATTTGCGAAATTAACTATATTAAACGCTTAAATTCGATTTATAATCACATTTTAAACTCGAGAAAAAAATTTTTTTTTCATTAAAATAAATCTTAAAATATTTGACATGTAGAAAAAAAATTTTATAGATTGAAAAAATTTTATAATTGATAAATTTTCAACTTTATCAATTAAAATAAAAATGAAAAAATATTGAAAGAAAAGGGATATTCTTCAGTATCAGGATAAATTATACTGGGTATTTATACAATTAGAGTAAAACTGACGTGAAAGAATTTTAATAAAGAGGAAATCAGGGCAATTTAATGGGCATTCAAATTCTTGGCGATATCCAACTAAACTGACCTTCAAAGCCAACACACTCACGGGCGCGTAATACAAGCCACCCTGTGCCCCTTCAGCCCCTTTTGCTGTCCGCCAGTAATTGGTAGTTTGTTCCCAAGTTGAAACCGCATTTCGTGCGGCGGACAAACGAACGAGGGAGAAGTAGATATAAGGGGATAAAGAGGATCAGGGGCGTGTGTGATGAGGCCAGGAAAACCAAGAAGTGCAGTGGGACGTTAAATCCTTATATATATAGGGAGTTTATTCGCAGCACTCTTGCATGCAGCGAGAGTGCGGTTATACTTTGTTGCACGAGTAAAAAATATATTTGCATGAGCGCGAAAACACGAGATAGAGCGAGAGAGCGCACACCGCAACAGCGGCAACAGAAAATCCAACGACGGAAAGCAGAGGACCAAGTCGCGAGGGGCAAAGGGATATATCGCACTGACCACGGGATGAGGGAAGTCGTGGTTTTGCGGTTGCCGTGGTTGCGGCGGCAAATTGAGATAGTTCGCAAACCGCCGCTGGCCGCACTGACCCACCCTGGCTGAACGGCATAGTGGCTTTTCGGCAAGGTTTGCGCCATAAACACGATTTATTATATATATATGACTATATCCTAGGGTGACCCCAAAAATCGGGCTATTTTTTTCGAGTTTTTTGTATCAGAAAATCAATTTATAACGTTTTCAAACATCTCTAGAGGCTGCTCACGAATTTTGTAATTTCCAAAAATGGTCAAAATGTGATTAAAAAAAAAAGTTTTCTGTTTTCATTACGGCGGATGAAATAATAAGGATGATCTAAAATGGTGAAAATAAATTTTTTCAAATTACATTATCATATAGTTATATTTTAGAGAAAATTGAAAATATTATTGTTTATTATAATAATTGGACAATTAATTAATTTCAACTATTTTGTCAATTCACCGAAGAAATTTTCAAAATGCGTAAGATGATCCATAAAAATTTATTAATTTTAGGTGAAATTTTGTAGAAATTATTTGAATTAAATGTAAAATAATTCGTTATACTGTGGGAAAACAGAGAAAAAAATTTTTATTATGCAGATTTTTACCAGAGAATTTTCCAAGAATTTTCGAAATTCCTAAACGACCCGTCAAAATGATTTCTTCAAATTGAAATTTTGTAGAAAATTATTTAAATTACATATAAAATGATCCGCCGGTGTAGAAACAGAAAAAAAAAATTTTTTACTTCACATTTTGACCTTTTTTGGAAATTTCAAAATTCGTTGGCGACTTCTGGAAATGTTTAAATTAGGCTAGTTTTTCTGGTGGACATAAAAAATATTATTAACGATAATTTCTTGATACGAGACCCGAAAAAAGTCAGTTTTCTTGCGCCACCCGACTATATATACATTTTAGCATGGGATAACAAACAGTGTGTATAGAATTCGTAAGGTATTTTCTGACGGCTGCTGTGATTAACTCAAGTTTTTATGCTCATCAACGACTGCATATCAGTGGCTCTAATCCAGAAAGGTATTGATGTGCCTGTTCCGTGAATTAGCATACAAAATATCCAACTAATCTCAAATATATATAGTTTCTTTCTCCAAACTTCAAAATAGCCCCATTTTGTTTGATTATATAGTTGACGAATAAATTCTAAATCTTTGAAAAACGCAACTCCATCGTCATCTCCCCTCATCTAAAACTTATTAGACAACAAAATAATATTTGTCTATAACATTTTATATCATCATAAATTGGCATTTATAGACAAAAAACGTTATAAAAAAAATTTAATGACAGGAAATAAAATTTTTTTCCTTCGATATCTTAAATTGGCAAACAAATTTTTTCAAAAACTGTCGCTTATTTAAATAAAAAATTTACTTTTATAAACATTTTTACAAAATTTTATATATTGTAAATCGCAATTTAAAGAAACAAATTTCGGAACAAAAAAATCTTCCCTTTAATCTTCAGTCGATAAATTTGAAATTTTTCGGAAAAACTTTGCCGTCCTTTTCTCTCACATTTCATGTTATTTTGAATAGACAAAAATTTTTTTTAGTAATAATTTTAATATAGCATAAAAACGTTGACAATAATTTTAAAATTATACACTGTTAGAAAATAATGGTACTGAGCGCCATCTAGTAGGGTACGCAGTGCCATATTATATAGCATTTTGGGTGTATAACCGAAATATGGTAGAAAATGCTATTCTATACTAGTAAAATCTGCCATACGACTGGTAAAATATGCTATGCCGTATAGTGAAAAGTGCCATACTGTGTGGTAGAAAATTCTATCCGTATAGCACAGGATGCAATTCGTATAGCACAAAATGCTATCCGTATAGCACGAGTATTATCATATTAAAAAAAATATTATATTTACCACGGATTTTTTTTTGTTTAAAGTGATTTTATTCTTGCAATTGTAATCATCGAGGTATCAGAATTTGATATCACCGATAGGGCGGGGAAATTTCCGAATGAAAAAAACCCCCGCAACCATGAGGATTTGAACCTCGGGTTCTCTGCGTTGCAAGACGAGCGTTTTACCCCGCAGCCAACCGGTCAACTAATTCAACCATAGTATTTTTTGCTTAAATGCGGGGTTTAAGCGCTCGACCTGCACATGGATACCCAACACATTCACACAT
>MVJL01009350.1:0-18198 GCA_002156465.1 Macrocentrus cingulum | reverse complement strand
TATGATCCGACATGCTGAGATGAGGTTAAATTCTAATTCCTATAATTTGAAACGAATGGATTAATATTATGGCACATGAGGGATGGATAACAACAATGAAATCTCTACAATACCTCTGATTAGTCTTGGTTATGAATCAATTATTATTTCGTCAATATTCTGAAATTTCACGCCACTACACATAAGCAAACACTTTAGTCACCACACTTTGTTATTTGTTATTTCGAGATGTAGATAAAGGTATGTACTATATATGTATGTAGCATGCTGCATGCAGCGAAATATGACGTGATGTTTGCCACAAGTCAGAAAAATTCATGATTGGTCGAAGGTTTGACGACGCATCATTGGTGGAAAAGTACGATACTGTCGATATATACTTACCGATTATAACTTGTTTGGTAAGAGTGACGTCACTGGCGCGGGAACTCTATTTGAAGAATGTGCTATGTGTTAAAGAAAGGAGGAATTACCGCGTTCGAATGAAATTATCCAAATAAATATCGGGCTATCCCAAAAAAAAATTTTTTTTCCCGTTTCGGGAAATTATGGTGTACCATCATGGTCATTATGGTACATGGTACCGGCTTTCCAAATCTGGTACGAATACCATAAATATGGTACGGTTGGCAACACTGGGCATTTCTATGGCCAAATCTATGATGCCAGATGTGTATACAGTTTAATGAGTGATTCAGTGACACAGCACATGCACGTACTGGCATTCGCAAAACATAGAAATCTTTCTGAACATCAGCAGCGGCGAGTTCTTGCTGATCTTTAAAAATTTTTAAAATATTTTTCTCAATGAGGATTTCATATCCTTAACGATCTAGAACACGGACAGATATTAGTCCTGTGTCAAAACTTGGTACAAACAACCCGAGGCGAAAAATTCCGACTTAGTTTCCAGCTCAACACCGTATATCGCACTGTAGTCAGCCTCACTACCCTACATGACCCGTATTTCGCGCTCACGACATTGCCCAATTTCATAAGTATAGTATGACTCTCAAGCTCACCACCCTGCTTGGCCCTGAATCAGCCTCAACACCCATATTTAACGCTCATAACACTGCTATATGTTCCAAAATTTTAATTCATATTTATCACTGATGCACACAGCCTATTATATATATAGATTTATTGCTGCCTTATTATTGTAATATAGGTTAATAGCATGTATTATACATGTATATGTTGGATTAGTTGGATATTAAATTAATATATGATAAGATATATAATTTATATAATTAATGATTTATTTAAAACGTGAGCAAGAAATTATTGCGAAATTTTTTTTCCTATTTACAAGAATTCAAACGATCTTTACATATATGCACAGTTAGATGGATATCTTAAATTTTCTTATTCTAACTCTTTACTATTCATTGGATGGCAAACAAAAGACCGACCATTCATGTGGATAAATATACAAGGTGCAATCAGCTGATCAATTCTAATTGTCACAAAGCAATTTGTCAAATGACATTGATAAAAATACCCTGCACTGGTTGTGTGAAAACTCTCTCCTCTAACATGATAAGGTCGGCCTACTTCAATGCGACGAATGATTGCAAAATATTGAAATTGACAACGACATGCTTCCTGCTCACAAAGACACCGGAAATATTTTACAAAACAATCTATAATGCCAATTTTTTTTCTATCATGATCATTGTAAAGTACAATAGACGTCAATGTTTTCATGTCTCGTGTATATCGCTGAGATACATACAGTTTTTTGTTTTTAAGCATTCTTAAAAATGACCACATATATGCGCCATTAACGTCGATAGCACTATTGTTTAACGCGTCCAACATGTCGGCAGGAATATTATCAATAAACTTATAGCAACCTACACTGTAAGCATCGCGGCAGATTTGTCCTATTACTCTTGATTGACGTTTCTTACTCAAACAATAATCTCGCACAGCTTCATTCTCAACTGTCTCAACTTCATTAGCCACATTGATCAAACATCGATGGCCATTGGCCATTTGAGACTCTAAAAATCTTGTGCCATGTACGTGTTTTAACATTTGGCCATTGAAGTCCTCGTATTCATAGCAGGTGTATGCCCACATCGGCCCATGTAGTTTTACACCATGAGACATGTGCAATAACAAATGCACATTGATTGACGCATACCTGACTCGATAAAGACGATCGAAATCCCTGACAAATCGACGAAGCAAATCGTCGGCTAAACCTATCATGTCATGAGACACGTCATCTGCGTTTAACAAAAATATAGCCATTACTAAAAGCAAGTAGTGCTGAAAGTATTCAGCGTTCATGATTCCTTCAAATACAACCGGCGAATAATAAAAAATAAAATTTTTTTACTCAGACGCTTTCCAATGAATCAAGTCGTTTGTTGTCCGAGGTAATCGATGAAAAGATTTTGGTGGTTTTATGAGTTCTAGTCGACTGTTTACGACCGGAACATGTTCATAAAGCGAGAAATCTTCATTCCGAAATGATGGATGAAATAGAAGAGTCAGAATTTTTTTCCCTGAACCACCGTCCACAGAATGCATTCTATCGATGCACATTCCTTTCATAGCATCCGGCATAATCTTTGATAATGCAGTGGCCCCCTTTACTCCGTATTGAGGGTTTTCCGGAGTAGCAATTTCAGCTAGTTCTTCATATTGTTCGGATGTCCTCAGCACTAATCGTTCATTTGTAAACGGATAAACTTGCAGTGATGACCTTTCGCCAATTCGTATCACTTCTCCTCGATAAAAGCATACTGGGCATCCATAACTCCCATTAAATTGAACAAAATTGAGGCAGTCACACTTAGCAGGGAGATCACAAACACCCATGAGCAGCACACCCTTTACAACAATCACATCATGATTTGGAAGCGTCATTTCATAACCTCCTAGTAGTAATTGTCTAAAAAAAGGTATAAATGTCTTCATAAAAGAATTCATGTGAGGCTTTTTGTCGCCAAACCAGATTCCCAAGAGTAGTGTGTTATGTTTTTTTTTTGCGTTCATGAAAAGGCAGTTCGTTAATGGTTAAATATATCGGCCAACAGCCAATTTTGGACGACTTGAAAACGGGTATACCGTCGGTATACCAAGATAGGGAAATATTGCTTGGATCTAACAAAAATCCATTATCCATCCAGGACTTGTATATTTCTCCATCGTAGATATCCGAGATAACATTTTCACGTACTTGTCGTTGTAGTCTTCCTTGCAGTGACTGGAAAAAATCCTGTCTCAGATACATTTCTCTCAAATCGTCGATTACCTCCAGTGACAAGAAATACGAATTTTTTCGTGGTGGACATAGTGGACAAATATCATTTTCGTTGTTTAACTTTTGGGCACAAGTTGAACAGTAAAAATGTTTCGTAGTTTTGTTGTCTCCCAAGCCGAAGTACTGCTGAAATTTGTACAAACTGTTTTTCTCTAAACCATCCGGTAAACAGTGCATCTCCACCAAAGTAATTATATCCTCAACACAAGCCATGGATAAGTTATGTTTTAAACACGTTGCAAGAATGGACAAATTACTTTCTCGCACTGTAATTGGTGCTCCCACGTATAATGGATGGTCATCATTGTGTCGCCGCATATTGTTACGATGATTGTCTGCAATCGGAGCATCTTCATTTGGGACTGCATTTGGAATCCTTTCATCGTGATTATCATCTTCAGGTGGCACCGCACGTGCTTCAAAGATATTGGGTTCTTCCATACGATCATTATGATTGAGAAAATTGAATTCAGCTGGTAGATCATTCAGTAGAAGTTCGCCAACCAAACTAAAAAAATGAGGCAGTCATAAAAAATGAAAAAAAGAACTGTAAAAATAAGATGAACATATCACACTCACATATGGTGGTCGTCATTATTTTGCATCAGCAGGTCGAATAAGTCATCAACGTCTGGAACAATTCGCTCTTCTGGGACAGCTACATTAGCATTGCTTGAATATAATAGATAAACAAAGATTAATACGACTCAGCGTGCTAGCGAACTCATTTAGAGACTGTTCGCGTGAGTAAAACTCGTCTTCAAAGACTTTTCAATGGTTTTACCGTTCTAATAATCGAAAAAAGACAATTTTTAGCTTGAAAAATTCATACTTACACGGCTGGTAATAATAGCCCTTGTTCTCTGCGTTGGTCATGGTTCACATTTTCAGCTAAATTGTTTCCACCACCTGGCCTTTGATTATTATCACCACCGTCTTGCCCATTGTTCCCAGGAATGTTTGCATTAGGAACATTAGGATTATTATTATGCACATCATGATGATTAACAATATTATCATTGAGAGGGACGTTGTTAACCTCAAAATTTTCAATGTTCCGTTGATTGATGAGTGGATTTATGCGAGCAAAATATTGTCGCCGCCCTAAATCATTCGTAGGTTTCCGCCACATCGTGATAGAATTCTAATGTTACTTAACTTTTAAGATCGTCAACATAAAAACTCTTCGAAGCTTTACTTAATTATATAAACTTTTTGACACAGAAGCAAGTCTTTTATTGTTTTAATATGCGCCTACGCTGAATGCTTAGTGTTCAATTGCTACCCCACACTATATTACCGACTGCAAGTATATCCAACTAAATTCATCGAGTCGTAAAAAATTCCTTTTTTCTCAATAAAGCGAGAAAGTAAATATGAAAAACATAACCTTATTATTAACAATAATATTGATATTGATTTTTAAAAATTGTTAGTTTATTAGGGAACTTAATAGAAGGAAATCATAGTATTTCTATGTGTAACATTTAAATTTCCGCGCCGGATCTCACTGGTTTTTAAAAATTGTTAGTTTATTAGGGAACTTAATAGAAGGAAATCATAGTATTTCTATGTGTAACATTTAAATTTCCGCGCCGGATCTCACTGGGGCACGCGGCGGCCGAGAGTCAAGATGGCCGACGCCGCCCTATAATGCATGGTAAATGTGCGTAAGTGTCCACAGTGATTGAAGAAAGCTCTGCACGCGGCGGCCGAGAGTCAAGATGGCCGACGCCGCCCTATAATGCATGGTAAATGTGCGTAAGTGTCCACAGTGATTGAAGAAAGCTCGCACCGTGAATTTTCTCGTGAGTAATAAATAGGTTTTTTTGCTCAAAATATTTAGGAAACTTATTTAGGAAACTTAACTATATACAGTAACACCAGTGATTTGGGAAATAAAATGGGTCGGCGGATTACAAAATATGCAAAAGTGTGGTGTTTGCATAGCCACTCTTACCATGTGTTTCCCTTATCAAAAATACCTACGAAACATCGCATTATCGATAAGATTTTTACACTTTCGAAAACTCCAACAAAGTTAGTGGCAATTGCTGGTAAGTACATGAATTTAACTTATTATTATTTTTAGGAAAACTTGATTATTGCCATGGTAGTATTTTAGGTTATGTGTGCATTTCAGATTCTGACAAAGAACTTTTGGACACAATTCCACAAAATGAAAATGCTTCAGCAGGAGTAACAACTACAAAAGATCCTGAAATAAATTTACGATCATCAGGCGAAGCACTTTTTAGTGACGAACCTAATGTTGATGGACCAATAGTAGATCCTGCATTTTCTACAATCCTGGCCAAATCAAATAAAAGACAATCTGACATAGACTTGTCCAGGGAGCCATCGATTGTTGAAGAATTTAAACGACAGCGGACTGATCTATCGGCGAATAAAGTAAGTCTGCCTAAACGAGCAAATGGTGCAACTGGCAATCACAGTGTACCTTGTAACACCGAAAAATCTGTCTTTGAAGCATGCGAAGAAGAATCTGGACAAGTTAAAAACTACTCTGAGGTGACAGCAGTACAAGTTAGTGCATCAACTATCTTGAATCCACCAACTAGTCTTGATAACTTGATAGATTTATCATACGCACGTCCATGCATCAATGAGAATGACCATAATCCAAAAGACCAGCCGGCGAAAAAAAATCAGCACACACCTCCAGTTCAAAAACTTGATTTTCAAAGATCTTCAGTTATCCAAAGTCTGCAACCAAAAATAACAAGCCTGATCCCAGAGCAATCTCAACAGACTGGTCAAGGAGTGAGCCTGGTGAGTCAAGAGACAACAGCGACCAAATCTAGCAATTCATTGGAGAATGAGGATCTAGTAGAGGATGTTAACGCATATCAACAGCTTCGCAAATCAACTGAAATTAATGAAAAGCCAGTAGAGGCTCCTCCCAATCATTCTGCGATGAATCCCGGTCTTATATGCGAAGTTATGACATCGCAGCTTCTCAAAAATGGTATTACATAATTTTTAAATCAAGAAATGAGCGAGTTCTATTCTTGCCGTATCATTTAATATAATTTCAATGTTTATTTTTATGATAAGTCACATGGACTGATGTCGTCGCACAAAAACAGCTGTATCTGGCTATGAAGAGAGCATGGGATCTTGAAAAGAAGGCTTTAAAATGTTCAACTGAACAGTTTTCGGTAAGAGAACAGTTTATTCTTGATTTTTTCCTGTAATATTACTGAAATAAACCATTTTTTAATATTTCAGATCCCTGATGAACATTTTCGGACCGGTGAAAACATGGTAGAAAATTTTTTCGACTTTGCATTTCTAAAAAAATTATCGATCATCAAATGCAAAGATGTATATAATATTTTCTTACAGGTTCAAATTTTTCCTGAATGTGGATTTTATATGTCAGCAACATCGATTGCCGTCATCGAAGCTACATGGAATTATTCCAAAAAATGGCAAACGATCGTTCATGACACTCTACAGGAAATATTAGGTAATTCGATGATTCAATTTTCAGCCACAGGGAAAGGAGAAAACTCACGACCAGCAATTGATCTAAAACTGTTTAATGGGTTATTCGGTGAGTTTACTGACAATTTAAATCAGTTTCTAACGCACTATTTTTTAAAGAGACTCATATTTAACTGTTTTCGTGATGGACAGGTTGGGCTCAACGCAGATGTAATGGAGGATCTCTAAGTCGACCTATATTTGTTGACTATGTGAATCAAGTAATCTGCAATAAAAGGGGGTATCTTATGCAAAAAAAATCGAAACAAACCAAAGAGAGCAGAATACCGCTGACTTTAATGTCAACACTGTCAGGTTTAGTGTCTCTTAACTTATTCACTAATAAGCGTGTTATTTTCTGCTGCAAAAAAAAATATGATTAGTTGCCATAAAATCGATGCTATTCTATTACTTCTAGATGATTCCGCGACACCAATATCAGACGAAAGTTCGACTTCCATTTCTAACACAACATCAGCTGATGCTGATACAGGGATCAATAATCCAACAAACAACTCAGATGATGAATTTGATGATGATGCTTACATGCCGATTCTTGCGACAATGCCCTGCGGTCAAGGTAAGGAAAAATCGTCGGTTTTATTTGTTTGACATGATATTTAAGTATAAAATTTCCTTATTTATTTTGTATCAATATAGTTACCGAGCGTGGTGTTGCTATCCAAAAGGCAATGTATGAAGTACTGAAGAAAGAATGGGAAATGAATCCAACGCGCCTGCAGGTAATACTGACTGTTTTGATCTTATTTACGGTGATGAAAGCATGAAGAGGACATTCGGCAACTTTGAATGATTAATCTGTTTAAAATTTTTCAGGCTGATCAAGACGAATCCGAAAAAGTAGAAATATCAATGAATACCGGATTTTATTTATCCAAGAAAGATATGAATAAAATTTCTGAAGAATTTGAATCTACTAAAAATTGGAGGACCTTAATAAGGAGCACTCTGTCTGCAGTATATGGAAAATCATTGATCAATTTTTCTGCCGTCGGAAGGAAAAATTCTAAACCAGGAATTAATAAAAAACTCTTCGATGGACTGTATGGTGAGTATCACGCTTATTTATTAATAATTGAAATTCACGAAAATATCGATTCAAATGTTTCAAATAACTTTGTATGTATGATACCATTTTTGTTTGCGGAATGGGTTAATCGTAATCGTGGCGAGGATAATTTGATAACGCGACCATCGTTTCTTGACGCCATTAACCACGCCATAACAAATAAGAGGAGGTCTTTACCGAAATCATCATTGACTGCGTAATTATGTATCATTGACTGCGTAATATGACTTAATTAAATAAACAAAAGTTTGATAAATACTATTTTTAAAAAACTATAATATTAATATGACCCTGAATTCACACTCATAGTGCTAAAATTTTTTGCTGAAGTTCACCCTGATTTCATGCTGAAGGCCCTAAAATACAACCTCATGGTTTCATGCTCATAGTCTTGAATATGGTATTTTCCCGGGTGTTGAGGTTAAAAGCTGGGTCATTTTTAGCATTTGCTTAAATCTAGGAGTTCACTATTCTTTCATGCTCACGACTGTGCTCGCAGCAAGGTGATGAGCGTAAATTAAATCGAGATTTTTCGCCTCGGGAAGACATCGTTGGGCGTCAGGGTCGTGACCTCGCCTTTACTTGTTATACACTTTAGCTCTCCAGTTCCAATCCCGTAAACATCACTGTGCTCTTGGTTGGCCACTTTAACAGTTGATTTGTAATTAGTGTCTAATTTTGTGAAGAAACATATATCATTTG
The DNA here is from genome assembly GCA_002156465.1 of Macrocentrus cingulum. Lineage (NCBI taxonomy): Eukaryota > Metazoa > Arthropoda > Insecta > Hymenoptera > Braconidae > Macrocentrus > Macrocentrus cingulum. The sequence continues at coordinate 9,616 of MVJL01009350.1, read as the reverse complement.
TCATATGCTTCGTGGCTGCCGAATCTGAGCACCAAAGTGACGTGGATTTATTTTCAGCAACTTTATTAGCTGACTGTTGACTTGTATTATCGCCGTCCTCGTCTTCAGTGCTCTTCATCAACATTTGTTGCCTTTGAGGCCTTGAAATTATTTCCTTGCAGAGCTAGCCATTGTTTGTATTTGTGGCATTCTGCTATGTAATGTCCTCTCTTCCCGAGGCGAAAATTAAGATCTAAAAAAGTTCAAACTGTCGTGAAAGCAACCTAAAACAGTTCTACTTCTTCTGAAAATCTCTCTCACTGTTTCCAAGTCTCCTGAAAGAATCCTAAAAGTTCAAAATTTATATCGGTTCGAATTTACAAAGCCTAAAAATGTCCTTAAAGTCTTGAATTTATTTTTTCTGTCATGAAAAAGTCTTGATAGTTCTGAATTTTATGTCATGCGCATTCATATAAAAGATGGACTTAGAAAAAATTTTCCATGAGAGAAGACTATTATATATTATATATTGTTTTGATTTAAAATTCAATTTAAAAATCCAATTAATTCAATTCTTTTTTTTTTCTTTTATCTAATTCAATTTTTCTTTATTTATTTATTTATTTATTTATTTTTGAATTTAATTTTATAGATATAAACAATGGCATACAGAAATCTAAAAATAAAATAAATAGGACAATTATGTGTTTATTATACCTATCATTTATTACGAACAAAAATAATATTAAAATATTAAATATTTATAACTAATATCAAAAACGACGTTTATAAAAATTATCAAATGCCCCGAAAATAAAAAAAAAAAATTGAAAATATAATTTTCGAGTGACATTATTCTAATTCTTTGCTATTTATAGGGACTGAAATATATGCTTGTTCATGTATCTTGATGTAAAAACATGGTGTGATGAGTGATTCTACTCGTACTATCGTCAAATTATCAGTTGGATGACATTTGTGAATATAGTTTCTAGTCGTATACTGATAAATACCTCCTCCAACTTGAAACTCATCGTCACACACAATTTCCCGGATGACTGCAACATGAATATTCGGGCAGTTGCAATTGTTTATATGTTGACACTGATTATTGCGCAATTTCAAAAAAATCTCGACAATGCCGTACTTTATTTGGCCATGACGAAATTGCACAGCAAATGATTGTGTTTGAATGTCATTGTCGTAACTCTTTGATACATATAATATGTCATTTTTTAAGAGTCTGTGATAATACCGTATTGTAAAATGATTTCGAATAATTCCCGCATTCATCAAAGCATCCAAGACGATGTCAGGATCACGAGGTAAAACTTTATATGCACCTACTGATAAAGTATGGTTGCCAATTTCTTCAATAACCATGACTTGATGCTTTTTTTTCAAACAAAATTCTTTTACTTCTCCTGGAGGTAGATCTTCCACGTAGCGAACCATTTTTATTACTTGGTCGTGCGTCGTTGCAACTTGTGAGTCCAAATACCGAGTTCCGTGGATCTGCTTGAGGATCTGACCATTTAGGTCTTCATACTCGTAGCAAGTATATAACCACAATGGGCCCAAGTTTCTCACGCAATTAGGTAGATGGAGTAATAAATGCACGTTGATTGAGCAAAACTGGGGTCCGTACAAGTTTTCGAATTCGCGAACAAACGTGTGGAGCAAGTCTTCAGCTACATCAATCATCAGTTCTGTGATAATTTCGGCGCTCAAAATTGCTAAAGCAATGATCAATCGTAAAAAGTGGTGAAAAAAGGGTTCCTCCATTACCCCTTCAAGCACTGGAACAGCGTAGTAGAAACAAAACGTTTTCAATTCTGAGGCTTTCCAGTGTATCAGGTCCTCTACACAACGAGGCATCCTGTGGATGAATTTTGGTGGCTTGATGGAATTCAACTGGTCGTTAACGGCACCTCGATGATTCTACAATGAGAACTCATACGCAGAATATGTTGAATCGAACCACAATGATAACATTTTTTCACGACTCCACCGTCACCATTGTGCATTCTATCTATCGCCATTCCTCTGATAAAGTCAGACATCAATCGTGAGAGTGCCGTGTATCCTTTTACTCCAAAAACAGGATTGCCTGGTGTGGCTTGGTTTGCAAATCGGAGACAAGCCTGTGTGGTCCTTTCTTCAAAGTGCTGGGTGTAGAGATATACGTGCAATCTGCTACGTGGTCCAGTTGGAATGCTGTCACCAGCATAAAGGCAAGCCGGACAGCCGTATCGTCCATTGAACTGGATGAAATTGAGGCTATCAGATTTGGCGGGTAAATCGCAAGTGCCCATTAGCAGCACGCCTCGCACAGTAATCTCGTCTTCATTTGGTAATTTTACCGAAATACCATGAAAAATATGCTCCAAAACCTTTCGAAACTGATAAAAAAAATAATTGAAATGAGGTTTCTTATCTCCATACCATAACCCAAGAAGGAGTGTGTTCTCTCGTTTTTTCCGTATCGAAGTTGGTAGCTCATTGATTGAAAGGTATATAGGCCATACACTTATTTTGGATGACTTAAATACCGGGATGCCGTCTGTATACCAGGTGAACGAGATATTGTTTGGGTTGGAAAGGAATCCATTACTAGTCCATTCCTTGTATAACCTGCCATCATATACGTCTGATAACGAGTTGGGTTGCTGCCGAGGCCTGTGAAATCGCAATTGCAACTTATCATAAAACTCTCTTCTCTTAAACATCTCTTTCAAATGTTTAATTAAAGGTAATTCCACGAAAAACGATGGCTTAACTTCTGGACAATTGCGGCATCTATCATCTTCATTTTGCAGCTCCCTTATGCATTTAGGACAATAATGATGTTTCTTTATATCGCGATCTTGATCCATGCCAAAAAATTTTTTAAATTTATGTACAATGTTGGTCTTGAAATCCATCGGCGGGCAATGTAATTGGATTAAAGTCATGATGTCTGCCATACATGACCAATTGAGGTTGTGACGAAGCTTTAAAGACAAGAGTAAAAGTATGTGTTCACCAAATGTTATAGGAGAATTATGATAAAGTGGCTGGGCAGCATCGTGTATGTTGAACTCAAACGCATCTTCATCATCTGGCGGCTGTTCCTAATCATCCTCGCCAGGAGCATTATTATCATCAAATATATCCGGTTCATTTCTAATATTTTCGTCATTTCGATTATTTTCAAATTGATATGGATCATCCTCTTCTACAAGCTCTCCAACTAATACCCTGCCAACGCAGAAATAAACTAAATTACAATTAAAATCGATTTATACCAATTTATAAACCAATCTTTCTTACAAACGCTCGTGATGGTCGTCGATATTCATTCGTTGAATAAAATCATTCCATGGTTGGGCCTCTGCAGGTACGTCAACACCCAAATTTTGCAATATGTCCCTGCATCAAGTAAATTATAAGAAAATATGACTTACATATTATCACACTCATTGTAAACTATACTACAAACAAATAATTTATAAAACTTACATGAAATCAAAATTTTGAGGCGGCACAATATTTTCTCTGATATCTGGCTGGTCGTCGTCTGCAGCATGTTGGGCAGCATTTTCATTGCCAACAGCATGTTGGATAGCATTTCCATCTTCACAGATATTTACATTTTCTTGTCTATTTACATGCTGACGATTGGCATTTCGAAGTGCCTCATTAATAAGCAAATTTCGACGCCGTTCACTTAGATCTTCAAATGGTTTGTGTGACATTTTATAATTTATTTAATCTTCACGTTAGTATCGTTGAGAGACTTGAAATTGTAGGTTAGGATGCTCGTCAACATGTACCATGCATGGGCTTACCTATATTATATATTACTTATGCTATATGCCATTATACCTCAAACTCTGATACTATTCGTGTCACATATATATAAATAAAGAAAAATATGAAATATTTATATATCTCGAAATTTTCAAATCAATTTTTGATCCGCGTGTTTCAGGTTTAATTTAGACAGAAACAATATTTAGCTTGCTCACACGTACTGCCACTGACGTCATGCGCTGGCCAGCGAGCTCAGTTTAAAACATTCAGCACATTATTTATTAATTATTATATCTCGTAGTCAAATATCCGAAAAGTGGAAATTTTTTTACAATTTAATATTGAATCATGTAATTAATTGACTTCATTCAAAGAAGTGTTTTAAATATCGCGCGCTATGTCTCTGCGCGTTGGGTAAGAAGCCGCGTAGCTGATCTACATCTACATCTTGGAGAAATTGTAAGTAACTATACCTACTTTGATCAAATAGAATTTGGTATAAAATAACCTCTCTTCTTTCTTCAGTGCTGATCTACATCTACATCTTGGAGAAATTGTAAGTAACTATACCTACTTTGATCAAATAGAATTTGGTATAAAATAACCTCTCTTCTTTCTTCAGTTGTGGCGGTCGATGCCTACGGTACTATTTATCCCATATATTTTTTCAGATAATCATATTCCTTTTGGTATAAAATAACCTCTCTTCTTTCTTCAGTTGTGGCGGTCGATGCCTACGGTACTATTTATCCCATATATTTTTTCAGATAATCATATTCCTTCACGCAATGGCATCAACCATACCTTATGCATTGATTTTATGGGACGATAATAATAAACCTGGGAAAATTCCAGCCGCGATGATCGTAAGAAAAAAGCAGCGTGCAGTTGGTCAGTACGTCTGCATTAATAAATGTAAAGGACGTGTTATAGCTCTTGGTAGTGAGTATATCGATATTATTAAGCATGTAAGGATAAGTAATAAATAAAATTGTTTGATTTACTATGATATTTATAGGCAATGATGAACTCGATCAGGTTATCATCAATGATGCAGCAAACGTTGTAGTTAATTCTTCGCCTCCAGCATGTAGAGACACTTCTAAAAATGAACCACCGGCTAGTAAGAAACCACGGCAAGGAACTAAACGGAAGAGTACGTCGACTGAAGCTGCCATTAGAGCTGAATTAATACTACAGTCTAAAAGTGATATGGAAGCAGCAATATCAAAAGCTGCGCCAATCACTGCTCAGCCACAAAGATCGATGAATCAACCAAGAAGACCACTGGTTCAGCTGGATGAGAATATTCATCGTCAGGATATGATAAGCACGATTGGTAATATTGAAAAAGGTCACTACGAAAATGATCGACTTCCAACTCTCACCGGACTATGCCGTCAAGATTCATATTCCAACATACTCCACCCTGGAGCACAGACTTCTCAAGCTCCTAATCATCATCATCGTCATGATTCTGCACCCAATGTGCCTATAAATCGCAGCTTGACCTTTGAAAACTATGGAACAACTTCTCAAGCGAAACATATTTCACCTGGTATTCACCAAAATGATGAAACAATGTCTATTGGACTGCTTAGTGCCACCGGTCCTTGCACTAATCAACATCAAGAACTTATGGATAAGTCCTCTTTGTTGAGCACACAAATGCCACTAATCGCTGAAGATATAGCGGGCATTGATTCACCACTGGTCTCCATATTTGCTTCAAACATTCACCCGCTAAAAAAGGCATCTTCAACTGTGACTTCCAATCCTCTGCAATCACATAATTCAACTTTGCCTGCTCTATTGTTAATGCAATCACCTACTCCATCCACTCTGTTAGACCTAAGTAAATCGAATGAATCGAATAATTTGGAAATTGAAAAGGGAAACGACCAAGACAACAGTGGCGATGAAACTGATTCATCGGAATCAACATGTGCTGAGTCTTCAAACACCATGAATGACAAATTTCCGTCAAATATGATACAAGGTAGTTATCAATATATTATTTTGTTAATTTCTGAAAATTTTACTTAATGTTTTGTCATCCTCAGTGAGCAAAGAACGTATGGAATTTCTTGGGTGGCTTTATAATCAATATAAGAGGGAGTATTACAGACAAATAGAGAAGGAGGCTCAATTGAACGAGTCTGTGGAGGTAAATGATATTTTATATGATATCTAATTAGTACTTTTATTTAATATTTCAGTTTGTTATTGGATTTATTTCTCTCCTATATTATATAATTTTTTATTTAAGATCCCATCAGAATTAACTACTCCCGGCGAGGATCGGGTAAGAACCTATTTATCAGAAATTTTCTTTAACAATACTCATCACGAAATGAAAAAATTTCAGGTTGAGTTATTTCCAAAGTCTAAATTTTATTTACCCAAAGATATACTAACCATTTTGACATCTCGCAACGATCCAAGTACGAACAGGTGGAGACGATTCGTCAAAGAAATTCTTGTCAATGTATATAAGGATGATCTAGTACGCTACAGTGCTATGGGAAATAATGGCAGGCCGAAAATTGATTCACGGCTACTTGAAGGATTACACGGTGAGTTCAATTAAATTTCATGCGAAACCTAAATGATTTATTGTAATTAACTGATTGCCTGAGAGTTGATATATATTTTTTTCCAGGGAGAATTAATCTAAACCGCACAGCTGCATCTTACATCACCCACACATGTCTGGTGAGGCACATAAACTCAATCACATCAAACAAACGTGGATATATTAATCATCAGACCAAGAAAAAATCAAAGAATGGAAAGGTAAGAGATAAAAATGATAAAAATAACCAGTCAGTTACAAATACAAATAAGTAAAGTGAGTCGTCAATAATTTTATAAATATTGAAAGACTGCTTAATCGACAGAAAACGAAGACAAAATGTAAGTTTGTTTATTTACATTTTGCAAATTTTTTTAAGTTCTTAAAAATCTTTTCTTAATTATTATCCATTTATAATTGTGATTGGAACAAATTGTAAACGGCATGTAATAATAAAACCAATTAATTAAATTGTCTGCGATTTTTATTTATATGATCCCCACCTACGATATACGCAGTACTGAATTTGTCCTGAAAGTTCGAAATTCAGTCGTGATTTTGTCCTAAAAGTACTGAATGTACAGTCCTGATAAAGTTCGCACTGCGCTGCTTTTACCCATTTGAAGAACTGTTTGAACTTTTTCAGGTCGACCTTCTAACATTGCGCAGCCCATATAATTATATATTGTAACGAGGCGGCGCTCGTTACCAATGCTATTGGTATTGTTTCCATATTGTGTGCGTTTCATCATGGTTCGCGACCCGACGGAGAGTCCCTAGGTAGCGGGGGACCCAAGGGAATAAGGTAGGAACTAGATTTAAGGAATTTTTACTGTATCGAATCACGAGGGAAATGAGGGAATCCATGTGTTAGATAAGTAATTGTAATGACGGTAAGAGACTATATTCGGTGCGCGCGCGCTCGTTCGAAGGGAATTGCGAGAGAGAAAGAAGATAACGACGACCGCGTGGGACGCACATCACTGTTCCTTGTCGCACTCGTTGGCCTTGTCATCCAAGTATTGATCGCCGGCGACGCGGTCCGACGGCAGCCGGCAACGGCCGAACGAGGAAAACATCGAGGCCACCGCAAGGGTCGGCGCACACTCTCCGTCGCGCCGTCAACAAGTGAACACGCTGTTTCGGTTGCCGCGCTTTGTGATATGCCATTTTTCTAACCACGTACTTGAGCCAGGAAGGAAGCATTTCGACCACTCTTACCACGACGCTAGCCGCCTAGAGCAACCAGGATTGTGCCAGAAACCAGAGGAGTCAGGAAGGGAAACAGGACCTGGAGGAACTGCAGCGAAACGTCTGACCGGTATGTTGACCGTCTCTCTCGCTCATAGTACCCAGGAAAGTACCTCCTGGGGTTGCCTCGGCTGCGCGTAGCCGTATTTTGTATCTCTTACCGCGGGATTAGAGTCAGAGTGTGTGTGGGTCTCCTCCGGCGAGTTACGATAGGAAAATTCGCGTTGTACGAAGAAGATAAAGTCAAGTAAGTTTGTATGTATTGTATCGAGTCGCTGGCGAATACGCTTGTCGTTTACTGTCGATTATGTAGAATAAAGTAGGCGGAACGCATAACGGAAATTGGAGGTTAATTTATATATTTTACCCAACCACCCGCGTATCCCTGAACGTTACCGCGTATTTATGAACGTTTCATCTATGCAGATTTTCGCGGTTTTGACTATTTTACGGCAATAAATAGTCTGGCGCCCGACGGTAAGTGTTGTTTTTTTTGGATTTCAGTTGGACGGTTGACCCGGGTGGTATAATCCCGTGTGCCATCGGGGCATTCGTTACATTGGCGCCCGACGTGGGGCCTCGTTGGGTAAAAATCGACGGGATGTAATTGAAAAATCATTTATTTGCGTATCGCGTATATACGAGTGAATTGTCTTTTATGTAGCTAAAAGAATAAAATAATATTTCGTACTCAATATACTGCTATTTTCGTGTATCTATTATTGTTTGTGCGTGACCGCGCACGCTTCATCTTTCCCGTGTTTTGTATCGAAAAAGGAGATCCACTGTGTAGAGTCAAGGTTAGAAGAACGTCCGACAACGCGCGGACTGTGAACGGCCGTAACGAATTGAGTCTCCTTTGGTCTGTAAGCAAGACAAAGACATTCGAGAAAGTTTAATCTGTAATGTAGAAAAGCAGATGGCGTTAGCGGTAAAAGCTAAAATGGCGCACTTAAAAATAGAATCTGTGCAGCCTAATTGGGTATTTTTCCGCTTTCCTAATTTCCATTTTCCCCATTGGTGAATCAGTTTTCCAACCCTCATCCTTATGCGCCCTATAAAAAGAAAAGTAGGGGGCAGACTCGGCCATTTTTCTATTTCCATTTTCCCCATTGGTGAATCAGTTTTCCAACCCTCATCCTTATGCGCCCTATAAAAAGAAAAGTAGGGGGCAGACTCGGCCATTTTTCTATCGATCAATTCGTGGGTGTGGATCGTTTGTCCTCGGAGTAAAGAAAATCCACGTGTTTAAGATACATCCTCAACAATCAAAGAAAGGTAAGTAATTATCGATCAATTCGTGGGTGTGGATCGTTTGTCCTCGGAGTAAAGAAAATCCACGTGTTTAAGATACATCCTCAACAATCAAAGAAAGGTAAGTAATGATATCGATTAATTAATTTTCGCTCAATTAATTTATATGTTCTCAACAATCAAAGAAAGGTAAGTAATGATATCGATTAATTAATTTTCGCTCAATTAATTTATATGTTTATTTTCAAAAAATCTCTACACAATTTAATTCTATGGGGCAATTGATATTTCCAGTAAAATCATGCGACTTCGCTGTGAAAAAAAATTTCCCCCGTGGAATTAATTTAATTGTTTCACTTGAATAAATATTTTAAAATGTTTTTTTATTTGTTACAGATGGAAAAAATTGATTACATCGTACCCCACGCATGGCTTGAGGAGGAAGGATGGGTGGGAATCCGGCGCATGGTGCGGGCAGAGCTCCATGCTCATGGAGATGAGATGGAGGGTGTGAGTGTGCTAAAGAGCGGAGTCTTCGGCACATTCACGAATCTGCCGAGGCGCCGGTGTTGGTGTTCCATGCTCATGGAGATGAGATGGAGGGTGTGAGTGTGCTAAAGAGCGGAGTCTTCGGCACATTCACGAATCTGCCGAGGCGCCGGTGTTGGTGATTCAAAACGTCATCGGACAATTTTCCACCGTGTGTGTGTGTGTGCGTGTGTGTGTGTGTGTGTGTGTGTGTGTGTGTGTGTGTGTGTGTGT
>MVJL01009344.1:0-16610 GCA_002156465.1 Macrocentrus cingulum | reverse complement strand
ATGGAGCCGAAATCGTTGTCGGTCTCTCAGAAGATAGAAATGGCTGAGATTATGGCAGACGTGCTTGAAGATGAGATTCTTAGCGCCAAATATAACACCGACAATTACCGCCCAGCTACCAGTTTCTTCAGCGAGGCAGAAAATGAGATTCCAGTTGTGCTAAGAGCTTTTTTGAACAGATTAATCAAGGCGAAATACGCGCAAAAAGCAGGAGAATCTAAAGACATGAATTTTAACAAGCGCTGTCACATGGCTCACTCCATTATCACAGCTATTAAATCATCAAAGACGTTTTCATCACATTTACAATTGTCAGTTGGTATTTATGTCTATCAAAAGAGTGGATGCAGACTATTAGTAGATTATCTGTCTGAGTTGGGGGTCTGCTGTTCGTATTATATGCTTCGGCAGTGGGAAACATCGGTAATAAAAGACCCACCGAAATTCAGCGTGGCAGAAGGAGCTCGAGTTCAACACGTGTTTGGCAACACCAATCACAATGCTCACACACTTACTGGCCACAATACTTTCCATTGTATGGGCGGAATCGCCATCTATACACCGGCTGAATCTGTGACTTATGAAGGCGCACCAAAAAAAATCACCAGCGCCACGAAAATCTATGCAAAGGAATTTACAGAGGCGGCCGAAAAATTGCCAATTATTCATTTTGTAAGAAAAATGAATGGTCTGGAAAATATTGAATTTGTTGATGTTGAGACTTTGCCTTCGCGCGATCAACCGCTTATCTCGCCATTATACATGGCATATTTTTTATGTATGGAGCATTTTGAGAATATTCCGAGCTACAAAGGCTTCATGGAGATAATGAATGAGGAAACCAACTTCCTTAAATCCAAAGTAGTTTGTCTACCCGTCATCAATCTGCCGAATCTGCCTTCGTCCAATTTAACGGCAATTAATTCTGCCTTGCACCGAGCTCTAGCCGACGCGAGAGCCATAAATCAACGCACCGCCTTTGTCACGTTCGATCAGCCACTCTATTGGAAAGCACGTGATATCGTCGCATCGTCCGGAGACATTTTCAAGGATGTTGTTATAAGATTGGGAGGATTCCACACTCTCATGTCGTTCCTCGGTGCAATTGGACATGTTATGGCAGGCAGCGGTTTGGAAAATATATGGGCTTCGATTTATGCACCCGAGAGTGTAGGTGCATTGATGAGTGGACACGCCTATGCACGGGCATTACGTGCTCACGTTTTGACCTACACTGCTCTAGCAATTCATATTTCCCATCACTTGGGCGATTCCGGAGGAGTACAAGCTGCAAACATCGAGTCGCTGTTTGGCGATTGGGACACTGCGCCGCCAACTAAAGAGGCTGTCTTGAATGACTTAAAAATTGATGAAATAACCGGTGATTTCAATAACATACTGCAATATTTCAAGACAACCCGTGGCCCCACAGCCAAGTTATGGGCACTATACTTCGAGTGCGTCACGATTGCTCTCCAATTCTTTGATGCGGAGCATGCAGGCAATTGGGACCTGCATCTGCTCAGCCTCAAAAGAATGTTGCCAATTTTTACAGCCGCTCAACGGCACAATTATGCCAAATCTGCACAATTATATCTACAAGATATGTACGCACTGGAAGAGATTATGGACGACGCAGAGTTTCATGACTTTACCCGGGGTAGTGGCTTTACCGTGAAGCGCTCAGATAAATTTTGGAGTGGCACATGGACGGACATGATAATGGAGCAGAATGTAAATAAATGGTTTGGCATGAATTTGACCCATGGGAGAGGCACTACGCCCAGTGTTAATGCGCGATTTTCCCAGACCATGCCCTCGGCATACTACATTATGAATCACATCGAAGAATTGTACAATACTTCGACAACTAATTCAGAGCAGCAGGTCAACCCCCGAGGCAGTCGACTCACAATGGATCACGGCGCTATCAAGGGAATTTTGGCATGGTTTGAAGCCAAGAAGCCGTTTGAAGTGCGACATGTATCAGAGGTTGTTTCCCTGAGCACTGGATTAGCTGGTAATATTCACACGGATTGTCACCAAGCCATGGAGATGGGGCAGGAAGGGATGAAAACCTTCGTGGGAAAATGTGCAACAGAAGTATCGTGCAAGAAAGCCTTTAAAGTTTCCAATCTCGCGGCTGCGAATGCTGGTATCCATTTTGACAAATCATCCATTAAACTGGCAGATCCAACATTGCTGTTCCAGCGTCTGTCCGTGATTTTTGATGGAAATGTACACATGAAGATACAAGCGTTCGGGCACGAGCTGACGTCCGTCCCACTTTCATTATTTGATGAGAATGGGTTTATGCGCAAGGCGACGAAGTCTGATTTGTATGACTGTTTTGGTCGGAATAGCGAGCCGATGTCAGACATACCACGGAATGCGACACATGTTGTTGATGGTGGATTTTTGTTACACAGCGTATCGTGGCCGCATAGTAGTACCTATGGAAAAATTTGTGAGATCTACCGCACTTGGGTTGTGGATCGATATGGCAAAGACGGTCGAAAAGTTGTAATTGTGTTTGACGGATATAGTAGAGATAACTATGGAATAAAGTCCTACGAAAGGTTCCGTCGCCAATCCAAAAAATTTGCGCCCGATATTATTCCTAATGAAAGCTCACTTGTAACTACTACTCGAGAACAATTTCTCTCAAGTGACAGTAATAAGCGCAACTTGATTGACCTGTTGCGAGATGATTTTCTTCGGCATGGATTGACTGTGTACCAGGCACCGGAAGATGCAGACACACTTATAACTACAACTGCAAAACAATTGGCATTGGGAGGCGATGCCGTGGTAGTAGTCGGCAACGACACAGATTTGTTAGTTTTACTAATAGACATGTTGGATGACGAGAAAATATTCTTCCTGAAAGAAGACCTGCAACGCAGTAACAAAATTTAGTCGGCAACGACACAGATTTGTTAGTTTTACTAATAGACATGTTGGATGACGAGAAAATATTCTTCCTGAAAGAAGACCTGCAACGCAGTAACAAAATCCTATACGCAGTACCAAAACTAAAGGAGTTAAAAAATTTCATTTTGTTCTCGCACGCTTTTTCTGGCTGCGACTCCACAAGTTCTATGCATAGCAAAGGAAAAAAACAACTATTCAAAATTTTATGGAGTTAAAAAATTTCATTTTGTTCTCGCACGCTTTTTCTGGCTGCGACTCCACAAGTTCTATGCATAGCAAAGGAAAAAAACAACTATTCAAAATTTTAAAAAATGACTCAACGCTGCAAAAAAAAATTCAAGAATTTTACAATTCAAACTCATTAGTTCTATGCATAGCAAAGGAAAAAAACAACTATTCAAAATTTTAAAAAATGACTCAACGCTGCAAAAAAAAATTCAAGAATTTTACAATTCAAACTCATCCCTAGACTCGTTGTACGCTGCTGGCATTGAAGTTGTTGGACGGTTGTATGGATTCGATGGCTACGATCTAGGTAAAACAACTATTCAAAATTTTAAAAAATGACTCAACGCTGCAAAAAAAAATTCAAGAATTTTACAATTCAAACTCATCCCTAGACTCGTTGTACGCTGCCTGCTGGCATTGAAGTTGTTGGACGGTTGTATGGATTCGATGGCTACGATCTAGGAAAAGTTCGATACGAAAAATTCGCATCTGCCTGCTTTTTCAATACTACATCGGCGAGATTGGCCCATCTTCCTCCCACAAAGGCCGTATTAATTGAGCACGTCAAACGAGTATATTATCAAATCCAACTATGGAAAGGAAATAAGCTCGATCCCACATGCTGGGGATGGAGAAGAGCTGGAAACATACTAATCCCAGTCATGAATCCAGAACCGCCGGCCCCGGAACAATTATTGCGTACGGTTAGTGAGAAAAAAAATAGTGCACTGAAATTTTGCTCAATTTCTTAATTATCTTTTTTATGCTTGCAGATCAACTGTAAATGTACGACGAAATGTGCAGCAAATCACTGCACTTGCAAAAAACTCAGGGTACCGTGCACAAAATTTTGCACAAATTGTTTCCGCCCAATGTCTCAATGCGAAAACCGCATGCCACCGATGTCCGGGCATGTGAACACTGAGGAAATCACAGGAAACGATACTTTCAATGAGATTCCATATGAGGAAGACTCCCCAATGCCGTGTGACGCGGATGCGGATGAGGAAAACGCGGCCGAAGAGGACGACGAGCAAGTCGAAGTTATCAATAACATTTATAGTGACCTAATGGAATGGGATGACCTAGATTTCACAGAGTTTTAAACCCTTGTTTTTTATGTACGAAAAATAATTTAAAAATAAAAGAAAAAAGTTGGTACAAAATTCTTTTAGAGGGTTAGTTGTATTTTTAATAAGTAAGAAAATCATTCAAATCTATGGATCTAACATATTTTCAGGTTTCAGACGATCGGAATATTTAGTTGAGAAATTGCTAATTATTGACAAGTAAATAAAGGTGAGTAATAATATCGCGTTCGTACATATCCAAATAGGAAAAATAAATTGTGCTAATTTAAATCTAAATATCTTCGAAAATATCGAAGAGAAAGAATTGTTGCAAGACTTTTTTTGGGGAGAATTTTATTGGTAACAAAAAAGGTCTATAGTTAAATTTAGGAAATTTGCATACTTATTAATATGAGCATACTTTCAGTATTGTCAATATTTTTCAGCTGAGAGAAAGAATTCTGTGCTTTTGAAACCAAAATATCTTTATAATTACAAACAAATTTCAATTTTTTCAAGAAATCTTTTTTGTGGAGAATTTTATTATCGACAAAAAAGGTTTTAAACAAAATATATAACTTGCATCTTTATCAAGATATCGGACAGTAAAGACGTCGTCATATCAGATTGGATTCAAATTTTCAAATGCAGGTGCGTATAAGCGATTAGCGCATGCGTCAGAGGGACGATACATCGTGCATTGGGGAAGACATTGGAGTAAGCAGTTCAGACGTATCGTCTCTCCTTGTCGCATAGGGTGCTCAACTAGCAACAGTTTTTTTATTGCTATTAATTAACAACAAATTTGTGGCACATATTGTTATCAGCATCGTAATCAGCGTTTTTTTCTGCATCGACTGATATATCGTACCTTTGCAATTTAGTTACCACCATTTTTTAAGGTTTTCGGGTTTTTTCTTGGACTATTTGTTCAAAAGTTTTTCGATAGGTCGCATCAGCTGTTTTTTGTTTCGAGTTATCGACATCAGTGCGCAGCCAACTTCACGCAATATCAATTCATGTTTTTGTTCAAAAGTTTTTCGATAGGTCGCATCAGCTGTTTTTTGTTTCGAGTTATCGACATCAGTGCGCAGCCAACTTCACGCAATATCAATTCATGTGACCTGCTCCGACGAGCTCATTCTGAAAACGCCCGTGTAAAAACAATTAATTATTCAATAAAAATAAAACACTAACAATATGGGATACTCATTTATTCCAGTTTGTATTTTTACGCTGTTTTGGGGCCTTGTGGGCATTGTGCTACCATTTTTTGTGCCTAAAGGAACCAATCGTGGGTAAGTTCATTTGCGATGTATTTATACTGACGTTTTAATTTTTTATTAATTAATTATACAGCTTTTTTTCTTTATTAATGTATTGAATTTTAAATTGAAATACTTATTTTTGGATTTTATTTCAGAATCCTCCAAGTGGTGCTGATGCTAACAGCCTTTACGTGCTGGTTATCGTGAGTCATTTGTTTAGACTTATTTTTTTTTTATTATCATGATTATTTATTAATTATGACATGTTTTTAGTTGGTTGGTTTGCTATATGGCACAAATGAACCCTCTCATTGGACCTAAACTTTCAAATACTACTCTTTTGGTTATGAAAGCATACTGGGTGAGTAATTGATCAATACTAAAGTCTTTTTCAAGAATTTTCCTTCACAATATCAGCTAAATTGCTTGAAAATAGTCAATTAATAATGCGTCACAAGTGCCAGAAAAACGTTAACGTTTATTTATTGAAATATTTCTGAAATAAAGCCTCTAAGTAAGATCACTGCTTTCGTAATTTTTTGAAGTTTTTTTGAGAATAACTTGATAAATATGAGAGATAGTAAAAAATGTTATAAAAATTAAATGATAGGGGATAAAATTTACTATAAAAAATGTTATATAAATTTTTTTCTATCATCCTCAGTTTTTGAGATATTAGCGTTTTTTTGAAATTTTTATTTTTCAAAATATCTCAAAAATAAAGTGAACTATCAAAAAAATTTATTCTATATTTTTTGTAGAGAATTAAATGCCCAATCTTTTTACTATTATGATATTTTTTGTTATCTCGCTTTGTTATCGAGATATCTGCGAAAAACTCAAAACAATCATTGAAACCGTGAAATTTCCAAGTTGAAAATAAAAAAAAAAAAATGTTTGTACAAGCGATTAAACGTGGAAATTTATTACAACACTTTTTTGGCATTAATGATGCAATATTTTTGTACTTTTATTCCATCTGATTTGCCGAGTTTTACTGCAGTATTTTGTATTACTTTGTGTTACAGTGATTATAAAGCTAATTAATCGAGTCAAATGACCAGTATCCATCAACTTGAGGTTCTTATTCGAGGGATTGTACATAACTTAATTATCAGCACAAAATTCAGAATATTATAAATCATTCCAGCAAAATGTTAATTAAAAAATTACTTCTGTATATTTATTGTTCAATGAGAAATACTGTATTACGTTTATTGATAATTAACTACTTCGAAATTAGATGAATGACTAATGTAGAACTGTTATTTGAACATTAAAAAATAACTTCAAAAATATTTTTAATTATTAATTTACCATTTTTCGAGTAATATTTAAAGATACATTCACTGCAAAATATTTTAATCGACATTTCAAAAACATTTGAATAACATAAATGTTATTCCTCTAGGAAAAATGGAAAAAAATTTGTTTTAGACATTAACAAATGAAAAAAAAAACGTGGATTTTCATGATTATTTTTGTTGTGACTGACTGATCTGTAAATGCACAGCCAAAACTACTTATTCGATTGATCCAAAATTTTGCATGGTACCTTGAAATAGATCATAGGTACTCACTAAAAGCGGATTTTGAGAAATTATCATCCCATAGAAGTTTATGGCTTCAACTGGTTTACACACATTTATATCTTTTATCATCCTGTTTTTTTTTTTTTTTTTATAGGGAAAAGAGTAATTTGTATTGAAATGCCTTGAGTTCTGGTGGAAAAAGTTGGTTTACATGTTTTCAAGAGATTTTTGACGAATTCAGTTTAAAGTTTTAACTTGACCTGGTCATTTTCTACAATATATATGATGAGAAAAATCTTTTCTAAAGTTCAAAGCGCGTTAAAAATGTCTCGAGAATAAGTAATTGTTAAACGTTTCAGAGACGGAATAAATCACACTTCCACCTGACTTTTACTGTTGCACACAACTTGTAGCACCAGTTTCAGTCTCAATAGATAATCAACACGCGTCTGTTTCTCAAAAACTGATTTATCCTCTTGATTATCCCTCATTTACATACGATTAACTAATTTAACATTGAAATCTGACATGCAACTTGAATCACAACGACTTTTAGGTATATTTTTTAATCTTCTACTTGCAATTATTCATCTGAATCATATAAATTCATTGGTTTAATTAATAGCGAGAGATAAATAATTTAAAAGGTCATATGATTATTTTTAAATTTCAACATTGATTTCTAACATTTTTAATGACTTTCTATTCACAATTTTCGTTTTTTAAAGATTCAATTGAGGTGATAGGAATGCTAATGATGATAAATAATTATTTTGTGTATAAATATCAATATATAACAGTATTTCGTGACATTTAACAATTTTTCGTAAGATTTTTCGATGTTACAGCGGTAATTTTGGAAGAATATCATCGAGAATTTGAAGTTCTTCATGAGAAAACATAAAATCCAATAGTTTTCGTATTCCAACAATGACTACGAGCTGAAATAAAAAAAAACGAAAATTTGAATAAATTTTTTTTTTTTAGGGAAAATAATTTACTTTTTTACTGACTTACCATAAGTGGGAAGAGTATTGATGTACTGTGGAATGATTTAATTATCCAGAGGCATACTAAACATGCCAATTGAATAATTGTAAACATGTGAACTCGTCTCAGTGGAATCTAAAAATATATTACATTAATAATTATCTTTTTGATTAATGAATTGTTTTTTTAAATAACAAAATATATCACAATAAGCTAAAAATACAATTAAACAATTTTTTTAATCGCTAAATCTCGAAAGAAAAAAAAATTTTCTAGAAAGTCTATCGGATTTTGATGATTTTTTACTGATAATTCAATAACAAAGCGAAATAACAAAAAATATTATAAGAGTTAAATAATAGAAAATTTAATTTGCTATAAAAAATGTAGAATAATTTTTTTTAATATTTTGCGTTATTTATGAGATATTTCAAAAAAATCAACATTTTGAAAAAATAATTTTATCTCTAAAATTAAGAAAGATAGAAAAATTTTGAATGAAGATTTTTTATAGATAATTTAATTCTAAATAATTTAATTTATATAAAAATTTTTTGTTATTTGCTATATTTACTGAGTTATCGCTAAAAAACCGAAACAAATAATTTTTTTCGACGTTTTTTTTTTAATTTTAACAAGTTTATATGTCAAATAACAATTACTTACTTGTCTGAGATAATTATGATCAGGTTGATATTTAATTGGCATCAACATAATTAACATACGATTAAAAAATTCTAATCCATCAAGTGATGAAATACCCATATAGAGAAAAACTCCAAAAAGAACGGGCATTGGAATATGTTTTAGCATAGAAGTTAAAAAAACTGAACAACCAATAGTTATAAATATTAAAAGATGAGTTAATCGTTGTTCACGAACTCCTAAAAATTGTGCTTTTTCCCCGGGTGCAACACATTCCGATTCTAATTTCAAAGAATTCACATGATTCAGTGAAAGAACCGTAGCAGCAACAAACCATGGTAGACCAAATATCGAACATATTTGAATGAGAATTGCTAGTATTAATAAATCCAAATGATAGCCACATCCTTTCTATAATTTTCACAACGAAAAAAAAATTGATTTATCATTTTAATTCAGTTAAAATAGTGAAAATTTTTTACTTTTAGTTTGTTTTCCTTTCTGTTGACAATCACAGCAGTGATTTGTTGATCCATAAAAATTAAAATAGTTCCCAATAATGCTGGCAAAAATGCAAGAGGTGCACTCCACCATGGATTTTCATGAAATGGCATAATAATCCAATTACGAGCACTGTGTGTAGGTTTAAATTCCGATGGAACTTCAAGTTTAGGTGTTGAAATTCCAACAAAAAAATCGAGTAATGTCATTGATGATATCGCAATTATTATTGCGAAATCACTTATAAATCGTCTCACCTTGGAAAAAGCAAAACAGTACGATTAACATTGCAAATTACTCTATCATAAAAAGAGTTTTAAATTAAAGAAAAATATAATTTTTACCTTTGATGAGAAAAATGTTAATTCTTTAAAATTTTTCAATTTAATTGCTAGAATAAATGTACCAATAAATAGTATTATTGACATGAGAAACACATTTGATCCAGAATTTATTGTGTAACACGGTTTTTCATCAAATGTGACATTACGAATCTGAAAAAAAAAAAAAGATAATTTGAGAATTTTTCAAAAAAAAAAAAAAATCTTAAAAAAAAAATTTATATATTGTAAAATATTTAATTGAAATAAAAAAAAATTTTTTGACATTATTTTTTTTTTTTTTTAATTTTTTGTATTTTTCGATATTTTTTTTGTTTTTTACTGATAACTCAGTAATCAAACGAGATAACGAAAAATGTACATAAGAGTTAAATGACAGATAATAAAATTTACTATTAAAAATGTAGAATTAAAATTTTTTATATCTCCTTTAGTTTTTGAGATATCATCAATTTTGTGAAAAATTTTTTTTTATCTTAAAAATATTTTTCGGTAATTGTCAAACGATTTTGTTTATAACATCCTTAAAATTTTTAATTATCATACCTGATATCCTGTATCGTTTAACGTAGTCCAATTTACATTATCATGTAATATTTCATTTGAAATATTAATTGTCGAATTATTTAATAAATTACAGAAATATTCGTTGTTTGAGAGATTAAATCCATTTTTTGGATTAATTGGAAATTTAGTGCCAATCATTAAAACACTCTCTATAGCCTGTACAAACAAACAAAAAAAAAACAATCAAATCACAAAACTATACATTAATAAAAATCTTTTTTACCTGATAAATAAAAATAAAGGCTATAAGTATAGCAAAACTTTCTTCTGTAAATCTCGTAATAAAACATACAAATGCGCTTGCATCAATAGCAACAAGAATAAGTAAAATCAGAGCAATCCAAGATCCAATCCAAAATCGAAAAGACATATAACTCCACTCAGATCGTCTATAAATATTGTAAAAAATTCAAAAAAAAAAAAAAAATCTTATCCAATCAAAACAACATACTTACACACAGAGTTCATGAATAATAGTTTCAAAAACTAAAACTGGTCCGGTAGAGCCAAGAATAGTCAGTGGTTGACCGGAAAAAAATCCATAAAAAATGCCACAAATAAATGCAGCAACAAGAGACTCCATTGCACCCATGTATTGTCCAGTTGCTTGACTGAGAAGGCCGCCAAAAGTGATAATTGGTGACAGACAGGCAAAATAAAGAAAAATAAATGATGCAACAGATTGTAGAGACAATGCATCTTTGAAATCTGACAGATAAAAAGGTTTTTTTCGTCGAATATCATTGATAAGACCACCAAATAATCTTCCAGTTCGTGTTAAACCAGATTTTTCACGTAATTTTCGATTAACAACATCTTCATTTGTATTTTCATCCGAATTTTGATCATTTGATTCATTAGAATTTGTCTGAAATAAGTAAAAAAAAATTTTTATTCAGAAATTTTGAAAATTTTTTTTGAAACTTTACCTTTGATAATTGAATTAATACTGGTGGTTCTAATCGAATTGTTGGATTCCATTCACTAGGTGGTAAAACAGTGACAGTAGATAAAAATTCATCTATTCCAAGTAATAAATGATTTTTATTTGTTGCTTTATAGACAAAATTATAGAAATTTTCATCTCTTATTATTGTTGCTATTGCTCGACCAATTTCTTTAATTTCTGATTGAATTCCCTATTAAAAAAAAAAAAAAAAAACAATTTTTTTTAACTTGCTTATTTTTAAGATGTAAATTTTTTTGTATTTTTTTTTTTGTTTATTTATTTTATTGTTAGACAATTCAAAGCTAATTTTTGATTTTGGTTGTTAAATTATGTAGATTTCTTTAACAATAATGATTAATTATAAATGAAAATTTTTTAATGAGAAATTTTGATAATAAATCGTGTGTTTAAAATCAAATATTATGGACGTATATATAAAAAAAATGTTTTTTTAATCAAAATATCTTTAAAACTATTGTAGATAGGAATTTTTATTAAGAGACATTGTTTGTAGAGAATTTTATTAGCTACAAAAATGATATTTAATAAAATTTGTCTAACTCGCATCGTTATCAAGATATTAGCAAGTTAAATAATTTTAATTTTTTAGTGAAGTGTTTTTTTGCTCATAAGCACGAGATATGATTGAAAAAATATTTTTTTTTTTATGTGTTAGATGATTTAAATATCCAGTTTTGCTATAAAAATTATCTACAAGCAATGATATATTTTTTAAAAATAAATAATAAATAAAATTTACCATTGGTCCCAAAAGAATAAAAATAAATCGTGTTGGTATTGGAATTTCCATAAAATTATCCAATATTTTAGATTGTTCAAGTCTTATAAAAATACACAAGGGTTTTTTCAAAAAATCAACTTCACCCACAAGTATATTTATTGCTTCAGTACCAGGAATAATTTTGTTCATAAATTGTACATTTCCCTGGAAAACAAAAAAAAAATTATCATTCCAACAAATTTCAAGAAAAAAAAAAATCTATCTAAACAAGTAAAACAAAACCATATCTCAAATTACGTGTGAGAGATTGATGTCACTAATCTCGCACGTGATTTTAATAGATTTATCTGCCTTTTAACATGTCCAGAAAAATATTTCTTATATTTAAATGCAATAAAAAATAAATTTTAATCAAAAAATTTTCAAAATTATCAAATTAAACACTAAAAAAAAAAAATTTTTTTTATACATACTGTTTTATTTTTGGTATTTTTTTCCAAAGTTGATGAACAATTATTCTTGTTTACCGTCATTATCTGTGATTTAACACCTTGATCTAAACAAAATTTAAATATTTATAAAATTATTAGGAAAAAAAAAATTTTTGTCTGATTAAAAACGAATTTTTCTACTTTAAATTCATGACACTTTTTTTGGGTGAAAAAAAAAAAAATTACATATTTTTATTGACAATTTTAGTTGACAAAAAAACAGGTATAATTTGTGTAATATTGCTTGATTTTAATTTATTTCTAATTACGGATAAATATAATATTGAATCTAACGTACCTGATAGTAAAAGATAAGATCCTCGAAGATCTTTAGAATTTTTTGAGACACCTGTCGTGTTTTGAAGTGGTCTACTATTATTGCAAGAAGCGTCAGGAATATAATCATTGTTATCTCGGTCCTCTACACGTGCTATCAATTTAATTGAAGAAATTTCATCACATTTAATATCTCAATTATTAAAATTTCAAACTTAACAAAAAAATTTTTCAATATATTCTCTATTTTATTTATTAAAATTCATTTTATCTTACTAAAACTCAAAATAAAATAAAAAAACATAAAAATCTTCAATTTTTCATATTTTTTGTTTAGTAAAAAAAAAAATTAAAGAAAAAAAAAACCGAAAATTGTTGAAAAATTTCAAGTTAAAAAAAAACTTACTGGAATACGATGGTAAGCAATGTCTCATGTTTTTCAATGATTTGCGTACTAATCGCTGCGACAAATCTTGGTATTCATACTGATGACAATAGCGACTCAACAGAATCTCTCGTATCTATACAACTCAGAAAAGAATTCAATTAAAATGAAATAATACGACAAAATAAGGCGATAAAATATAAGCATGCATCAATTACCGGCATACCCTTTGTTTCGCGTCATTTAAAAGTGCATCATTGACGATAATTTCATCGAGAGCCAAGTCAACAATTTTTGTTAAATTATCTGCCGTCATATCGAGCATAACTGTTGCGTTTTTTAACATATCTTTCAACTGATAAATCGACTGCAACGACAAAGTGGCTACGTGGGGCTTGCTCCACCTATTTCCACCTTGCTCAACCTCCTCCTCGAATTTCACCCACCTAAAAAATATCAAATATTAACCACTGAACAGTGTGGTAAGTAAAAAAAAAAATACCTTGCAACTTCTTTCCATTTTATTTCATTTGTTGTTCGATCAAGAATCATCAATTCAGCAAAAATTGGACTCACTTCACTAGATTTCATTGATATTAGCCTAGATTTGACTAGAATTAAACAAAAAAAATAAATGCACAATTGTTGTTTAAACATTAGAAAAAAATTTTTTCTCAAGAAAAAACATCTAAAATTCATTTAAAAATAAATTTACCTTTTTTTTCATTCTGTAACTCGAGAAATGTTTCAACTTCAGGCTCTATTGCGGTACTTTGACTTTCCACGAAACCATCAATATAAATTATTCCATCCGTGTGTTCAACACTCGGAGAGTGCATCAATAATCTACAATTATATAAATAAAAAAAAGGTAATATTAAATTATTTTACTTTTTCATTTAAATAAATGGCGTGAGATAAGTGTGCAAGTATTTTTACAGGAAAAATTAAGATTTTGATTTAAATTTTCAAAAAAAAAAAGTTAAAATGATTGTTTGAAATTTTAAAAATGCTTGTATGAGATTAAATTTTTTTTAACAACTCTTAAAATATGATAAATTATGATTTTTTTTTCGATATAAACACACAAAAAAAAAAAATTTTTTCTTCTCTTAACTATTTTTTCACAATTTTCAGATTTTTTTGGATGTCAAAGCTAAGAAAATTTCTAGTTAAGCTAAAAATATAGTATATTTGATTGCACTGGAAATTTTGATACTGTTCGGTTAATGATTTTTTTTAATTTTTGTTTTTTTTTTTTCTTGGTTTGTGTGTATTTATAATGAATTTTGATGAAAATATACATTATCAAGCTATGAATAGCATTGAGGGTTGACTAAATGACAATTGCATGCAACCTTCAAGGTAAAAACAACTGTTGCTTGGCATGAGTACGATTTTCTTGACAGTTAAATGTACTCTCGAGCGCGCGTGGGAATATTTATTTTATTTGCCAGCGTAAAACTGGAAAATTTATCTGAAAATTATATATGTTTTATTGTGGCATCAAGTGTGTTTTAATTCCTAACACAAGAAATACGTTGAGGATTCTGTCTGATTAGAATTTTTTTTTATCAACTGCACTGCGGAAATAAATCGTTATAACACGTTGGTTCGCGATAGTGACGTTTTAATATAATATAATTTCATACGTAGATCTAGAATTACTCAAGCAGTCTTGACATACACAAGTTTTTTCATTTTTTAATCAATTCAAAATGGACGAAAGGTGTAAAAAAAAAAAATTGTCATCTCTAATACTCGTTTTTTTCCCCGAAGAAATTAAGAAATCTATGTGAAAAATTTTTTACCAATAAAAAAATTTAAAAAACAACATACTAAAAAAAAATGTTATTTTTTTTTGAAAAACTTAAAATGTTAAAAAGTGCAGTTTTCACTTTGAAAAAAATTTTTTTTTCAATTTTTTACCGATAACTTGATAAATAAACAAAATAACAAAAAAATTTTCACTAAACATAAATAATTGAGATTTAAATTTAACAACAAGTTATCTACATTAAAAATCCCAAAAAATTAATAATTTAAACCAAAAAAAATCGTTATTTTTAACCAACTTGTCGATGAATTACTAAAAAAATTTTTTTTTCTAACAAGATATTTTTTTTAATATATTTAAAAAAATAAAAAAATATCAAATAAAACTTACTCCGCAGCTGGTGAATTCATATTTACATATATTTTTTATGTATAATAAATTTTTATTTCACTGATAAATCATTAAAATCAATAAAATTATCAAAATCCACAATAAACATCAACACAAAACAGACAATGTATACATATTAAAAAACTAAAAATCAAAATCGTCACAAACAAAGGGACAAATGCATTGAAATTTCCCAAGATTTGACATTTCAAGGCGATCAACTACAACGTGGTGTGTTCTCACACGACGAGCAACCAAGTGAGACTGGTTCGTATAGTTGCGCTTCTGACACACATTCACTATATACAAATGCTATCTCATCGAAAGCGCCTGATTATCTGGCTAAATGTTGATAAGAAGGAGCGCTTGATTATAATCTGTGATGTCGTTAGGCAATAAAACACACTGCATCAAAGTGTTTACT
This sequence comes from Macrocentrus cingulum, assembly GCA_002156465.1. NCBI lineage: Eukaryota > Metazoa > Arthropoda > Insecta > Hymenoptera > Braconidae > Macrocentrus > Macrocentrus cingulum. Next base: position 1,100 of record MVJL01009344.1, on the reverse strand, counting down.
ACTTTTTACTACATATATAACTTTGCGCAAGCTTCTACTAATAAAAAAAAACCTTAATCACATCTGCATAAAATAATGTAACACTATTACAACGCTATCAAACAATGTCAACGTTTATATTCATATAAATACTACTTAATCTCATAAAATATCATTTTATGGAATATAATAGCATTGTATATTTATTCAATGACTCAATGATGCATTTTTTATTGTTTCAGATTTTTATTATTAATTATTTATAAAAGAACGAAAAAAAAAAAAATTTTTTTTATTTACTTAAAAAATTGTAGGATTTTAAATATACAACTGTGATGATATCAAAGCCTCCAGGACGAGGTCAAGTATATTTTGATGCTACTTTGACAATTAGTTCCGCAAATCAAGCAAGATAATAGTTTTAAAAGCTTCGATTAAGTTTATTATCAAATTGCAAAAGTTTTTACAGTGTATTTTTAGTAGATAATCAATAAAGTGTGTTATTAACAATCATTGATTGACACTAGAAAGTTAATTGTATGAAAAAACCAAGTGTATACAATGATGTTAATTTTTGTTAATGATGTAAATATTTTTTAAAATATCATTCACATGAATAATTAAAAAAAATAGGCGAGAGAAAAATTATTTTATGTTTTTAATGGAGTAAAAAGTGTATTAATTAAAAAAATATTAAATTAATTACACGCTTTTATGTATGATGTATGGTGTACACGCGGCAAATTGATAAAATTGCAATGAAAATAAAAAAAAAGAAAAAAAAATAGATCTGAGTATGAAATGTGCGCACCATATGGTTATATACAATAAAGTTAATTACTTCATCGTTGAATTTGACCTTCGCTTTCCCCGGTTGATAATTACGATCATTATTTTTAATTTCATAGAGACATCTTCGTGACAATCGATGTAAGAAAAAAAAAATTGTTTATATTCAAAAAATTGATTGAAAATAAGAATTTTTTCAAACAAATTGACTAAAAATATTCTAACAATCAATTTTCTAATGTTTGATGGAGGAAAAAAAAAATTTCTTTTATCAAATTTTTAAAAGTTGACTTGATTTTATATTTTTCTTGTTTTTTTTTTTTTTTTTTTTT